>JAUTBZ010199531.1:0-21437 GCA_032361785.1 Lepetodrilus galriftensis | reverse complement strand
CACCGCGCCAGTTTTGCAGCGCAGCTATAAAAATGTCAAGATAACAGCTATTGTAAAGTTTGTTGAGGTGAGACCGTCCAAAAAGTGGCGGCTGACACTCAAACCCCTTTCTATCAGCCGCCTCGCTCAAAACCAATATCCCAAATTGTTGCGATTGGGCGCAAGAAACCGCAGCGTTGGGACGCTATATCCTGGCCAGGTGATCTCTTTTCGGGCTGCCCTTTTTCGGCCTTCGCGGCCATCTGTGCCGCAAGGCTATGATTTTGCCCGCCGCGCCTGGTTTCAGAGAATTGGGGGCGTAGGCTATATTACGTCACGGATTACGCGCCTTGCGGAAATGAGGGGGGAAACAGGTGTTGTCCAAAACTTCCTGCAATTAATGGGAGCAGTCAGGCGGGATATTGCGATCAGGGTCAGGGCAGTGTTGCCTGGGCAAGAGGGCGCGCTTGCGACAGCTCTTTTGACAGGGGAAAGGGGCGGGATCAGCAAAGGACTATATGATGATATTCGTCATAGCGGCCTGGCACATTTGCTGGCTATTTCTGGGCTTCATATGGCGGTGATGGCGGGCACTTTGTTCTGGCTGGTTCATATGTTACTGGCATTGAGCAGTCGGCTTGCTCTGTCCTGGCCAATCAGAAAATGGGCGGTCCTTGTCTCCTTTGTGGGGGCAACCTTCTATCTGTTTTTGTCAGGCGCTGGCATTGCAACGCAGCGTGCTTATATCATGCTTATTATTGGCTTTCTTGCCATATTGTTTGACCGTCCTGCGCTGACCTTGCGAAACCTAGCTCTGGCAGCCTGCTTGATCTTGTTGTTGTTTCCTGAATCTGTGTTGCAGGCAGGTTTCCAAATGTCTTTTGCCACAACAGCAGCCCTGATTTCCTTTTATGAATATCGCCAAAGCAGGACTGACAAGAATGTTAAAACTGTTGGCCAAAATATATTGGTTGGGCGTGCCAGCCGTTTTGTCATTGGTATTTTTCTGACCTCTCTGATTGCGGGGTTTGCGGTGATACCGTTTGCGGCATTTCATTTTCATCAAATTGCAGTCTATAGCCTAGCAGGCAATATGCTGGTGATGCCCGTCTTTGTCTTCATCATTATGCCAATGGCTCTGGCGAGCTTGGTTTTGATGCCGTTTGGTCTGGAGGCGCTTGCCCTCAAAATTATGGCGTTTGGCCTGTCCTATATTATAGATGTTTCAGCTTATGTTGCGTCTTGGCAGGGGGCTGTCTATTCCTTGCCAGTGTTCCCTGTTTCTTTGCTGGTGCTGATGAGCTTTGGCAGTACATGGCTGGTCTTGCTGAAGAGCAATCTTCGTTTTTTTGGTATCCTGCCCTTTTGTTGGGGGCTTTATCTGGCTCTGAGCTGGCAGGGCTTTGACCTTTTGCTTGATGAGGAGCTGAAGGCAATTTCTTTCAGGGTTTCAACCCAAGATAAAACGGGTGACAGGAAGTATTATCTGTTAAAACTAACCAAAAAGAAATCAAGGCTGGAACAGTGGCTAAAATTCTCAGGCCGAAATTTTGTTAAATATTCCTATAATCCAAAGAAGAAACAACGCGCTACGGCTTATCAGGGACTGAAATGCGATCCATTGGCCTGCATTTTTTCCGTAAAGGGCTATAAGGTTGCTGTGGTCAAGCACCGTTCTGCCTTGTTTGAGGAATGCCAAAAGTCAGATATTGTAATCTTGGATTTTCCATTGCGTAATAGGGCAAAAACCTGCCCGCAGCCTGCTCGGGTGATCAGCAGAACAAAGCTGCGCAAGCAGGGAGCCTATGGTTTGCTGCTAAAACCAGGAGAAGTGCTGGCGGAAAGCGTGGTGCAGGGGACGGGTCAGCGTCCTTGGAGCTACAGACCCTATAAATGGAAGCCCGCCGCGCGGTCGAAAAAACGGAATTTTAGGCGGAAAATTGGGGATATGAGAGATACCCCCAAAATGAGAAAGCGGTTTAGCGGTACTGGCGGATAAGGCCGACCATCTTGCCTTGAACTTTGACTTGGTCAGGCCCAAAGATACGAGTTTCATAATTGGGGTTGGCGGCTTCAAGCGCGATGCTGTTGCCTTTACGGCGCAATTTTTTCAAGGTTGCTTCACTGTCCTCAATAATATAGGCGACAACAATATCGCCGTTTTCAGCATTATTGGTGCGCTTAATGACAACAGTATCCCCATCAAGAATGCCTGCATCAACCATAGAATCCCCTCGTACTTCCAAAGCGTAATGGTCTCCGCCAGAGAGCATGGTCATAGGCACCTCAATGGTGTCACTCTGGATCTCAATCGCAGAAATAGGAACGCCCGCTGCAATGCGTCCCATCATGGGAACAGCGATGGCTGAAATAACCTCCGCGCCAGGAATAGTGACAAGGGACTCGCTGGCATTTTCGAGGGCATCAGGAAGCTTGATGACTTCAAGCGCACGGGCGCGGTTGGGCAGCCTTTTGATAAATTTCCGCTCTTCCAATGCTTTGATAAGACGGTGGATACCAGATTTGGACTTAAGATTGAGAGCAACCTTCATTTCATCAAAAGAAGGAGAAATACCTTGCGTCTGGATATGTTGGTTTATGAAAACAAGTAAATCTTTTTGTTTTTTTGTGAGCATTATTCACCCCCTTTGGTATGAAGTATGCTGTTATACACTCGGTCACGGGATCGGTTCAGAACATTTAACAGACAAATAAGGAACATTAATATATATGTTCTATTTGTGTTCTGATAAAAAGGCAAGTACTTTTTAATAAAACACGCTCTTTTCTGTATTTTGAGTCTGGCTGTTGCATAACTTCTATTGTTAAGTCTTCAACGGGGACAAAACAAGCTCAACAGATAGAACAAGTTATTTCTCAGCTTTGAAATGACCCGAACGACCACCGCTTTTTTCCAGCAGTCGGATATTATCAAAAGACATGGATTTGTCGACAGCCTTCAGCATGTCATAAAGGGTCAGGCAAGCAATACTGACAGCAGCTAGTGCCTCCATTTCAACCCCAGTCTTGCCGTCTGTTTTGGCCAGTGCAGTGACCTTAACAGCTGAACTGCCGCTGATAATTTCAAAGTCTATCTGAACCTTTGACAGGGGCAGAGGATGGCACAGCGGAATCAGGTCAGAGGTTTTCTTTGCCCCCATAATACCCGCAAGACGCGCCGTTGCGAGCACATCTCCCTTGGCGGATGTGCCGCTGACAAGACGGGAGAGGGTTTCTGGTTTCATATGAATGAAGCCTTCAGCGATGGCGATGCGGGTGGTGATCTCTTTGTTGGAGACATCGACCATATTGGCCTCGCCCTTGTCATTAATATGGGACAGTTTGTTATTCGTCATAGTCATGGCCGTGATTTTAAAGTGGGGCTAGAAGGCTTTTGGTGGCTGCGCTAACATCAGGCTGGCGCATTAGGCTTTCGCCAACCAGAAAAGTGTGGGCATTATATTCTGATAATTGCGCAAGGTCTTGGGCTGTAAAAATACCAGATTCGCTGATGATGATACGGTCATCAGGAATCAGTTTTGCCAGCCTTTGAGTCGTCAGCAATGAGGTCTCAAAGGTCTTTAGATTGCGGTTATTTACGCCGATCAATTTGGCATCAAGCTTTAGCGCGCGCTGAACTTCTTCTTCATTATGAACCTCAACGAGAACATCAAGTCCGTAAGCGCGGGCGGCAGCGAGTAAATCCTGCGCCTGGCTGTCATCAAGGCAGGCCATGATCAGTAAAATGCAGTCAGCCTCCCAGGCGCGTGCTTGGACGACCTGATAGGTATCAACCATAAAATCCTTGCGCAGGACGGGAAGCTGGCAATTATCTCTTGCCAGTTTGAGATATTCAGGCTTGCCCTGAAAGGAGGGGGTGTCAGTCAGCACCGAGAGGCAGGTCGCACCGCCTTGTTGATAGGCCGCCGCAAGCGCAGCAGGATCGAAATCTTCTCTGATCAAACCTTTGGAGGGGCTGGCCTTCTTTATCTCAGCAATCAGGGCAGGCCGCTTAGCATTGATGCAGGTTTCGATGGCTTTGACAAACCCGCGAGTTGGGGGCATATCGACAACAGACAGCTCAACCAAATCCAGGGATAATTGCTGTTTTTGTTCAGCCACTTCCTGTTTTTTATAGGCTACAATTTTATCAAGAATATCGGCCATATTGCTTACCTTTGCGGGAAAGAGTCATAGGGTCAGTTTGTAATGTTTCCCTACCTCTTAGCCTAAACGGACAGTGTTAGCCATTGGATATTTCAACCAGTTTATCAAGGCATTGCCTGGCCTGGCCGCTGTCAATTGAGAGGGCGGCCTGTTGCAAACCAGCTTTCAGGTCATCGGCCTTTTGGCAGACCACTAAAGCCGCCGCGCTGTTGAGCAAGACAATATCCCGAAAAGCACCTTGTTGCCCTGCCAGCACGTCTCTAATGGCGGCGGCATTTTGCGGGGCATCGCCGCCTGCGAGGTCTTGCGGACTGGCAATTGACAGACCAACATCAGCAGGGGATATGGTAAAGCTATTGATGACACCATTTTTAAGTTGGCAGACATGGGTGTCACCCGTGGTGGTGATTTCGTCCATACCGTCAGAGCCGTGGACAACCCATACCGTTTCAGAGCCAAGATTTTTAAGCACCTGGGCAATAGGCTCAAGCCATTTTTTGTCAAACACACCAAGCACCTGATTTTTGGCTCCTGCGGGGTTGGTGAGCGGACCAAGCAGATTGAAAATGGTGCGGATGCCCAGTTCCTTGCGCACTGGCATAACATGTTTCATAGCGGAATGGTGAGCCTGGGCGAACATAAAACCAATATTAGCAACGCTGATGCAGGCCGAAACTTTTTCGGGCGCAATGCCAAGTTTTACGCCGAGGGCTTCAAGCACATCTGCGCTGCCAGATTTTGAGGAGGCGGAGCGGTTACCATGTTTGGCAACGGGAATGCCAGCCCCAGCAATGACAAAAGAGGCGCAGGTCGAAATGTTATAGGTATCCAGGCCAGTGCCGCCAGTGCCAGCCATATCTATACTGCCCAAGGGTGTTTGAACAGGAGAGGCTTTGGCCCGCATGGTTTTGGCAGCTCCTGTAATTTCGTCAACCGTCTCGCCACGTACTCGCATCGCCATGAGCAGCCCCGCAATCTGGGCATTGGTCGCAGTTCCTGACATCATTATATCAAAGGCCTGCTCTGATTCGGTAATGTCCAGGCTCTCGCCGTTGGCAGTTTTGGCTATTAAATCTGACAAGGTGGTCATGGTTTTATCCGTAATGGCAGGAGGCAGCGGGCATGTTAAATATCATCACAGCCAATCAGTTCGGGGCGTTTATGCTCGGTCGCTTTGCTGTGTTTTATCTTTGCCAATGAGAGAAAATTAGCCAAAATGGCATGGCCGTGCTCTGAGGCAATGCTTTCTGGGTGGAACTGAACCCCGTAAATATCAAATTCTTTGTGGCGCACCGCCATGATAATATCATCTGACGTTTGGGCAATCACTTCCAAACACTCTGGCAGTGTTGCCCGCTCAATAATCAGAGAATGGTAGCGGGTTGCCTCAAAAGGGGAGGGAAGCCCCTTGAAAAGCGTGTTGTCTTTATGGTGCATATTGGAGAGTTTACCATGCATCAAGGTTGGAGCTTTGATGATAGCACCGCCAAAAACTTGCCCAATGGTCTGGTGTCCCAGGCAAACGCCAAGCAAAGGAATTTTTCCAGCAGCAGCCTGAACCAGCTCTAGAGAAATCCCTGCTTGGTCAGGGTCGCACGGCCCTGGCGAGATGATGATGGCCTCTGGTTTTTCAGCTATAACCTGTTTTGCGCTGACTTTATCATTGCGGTAAACAGTAACCTCTACCCCCAGCTCACCAAAATAATGAACCAGGTTATAGGTAAAACTGTCATAATTGTCCAGAAGCGTAATCATCTGCTAGTCCCGCGCGGTCATGGTCTTGGCTTGGGCAATAGCATCATTGAGAACTTCTTGGCGCATCGTGATGGTATCGTCATTGAAGATGATCTTTTTAAGCCAGTCAAAGGCCAGTTGTTGCAACATTTCGTCATCATCACGCAGTTTGTCCACCAGCTCAGGATCAATATGGTAGGTTTTGAGAAATTTGGTCTCAAACACAAATTTGCGGAAGGATGTCATGTCAGTGGTGGCCATAAAGAACATCTTTTTGGTCATTTCATCAATAACTTTGCCGTGAGGTCCGCCCATAACTTTCCAGCTGGCAATCTTCATTAAGATTTCCATCCAGCCAATATTTTTCTTGTCATAGTCATCTACGCCCTGCTCTTCGCGGAATTCAGAAACACTCAGTTCCTTGTCTTCATCATGACCTTTACAATGGTCTTCTTGAACCAGGAAGAAGAAATTTTCTTTAGGGTCTTCGCCGTGCATTTTGACAGAGGCTAGGCCAAGCGGATAGTAGCGGCAATTAACGGGGCGGGCATCATAGACCGTGCAGCCTTCTTTTTCATCCATAAAGATGCAAGGGCCTTTGCCATCCTTGCCTTCAGATTTTAATTTGGCCACAGGCATATCAGCACCGTGCCACATGGCAGGAACAGTGAATAGCTGGAGGAAATTGGCAGCATCTGTGTTGAGATGTTTGGAGAGACGGATAATGTCAAACGGAGTCAGAGTGATGTCTGCGCCGTGACAGCACTCATTCCAGCAAGACACGCCCTTATGGCAGGAAAAACAGAAAGAATGGTCTTCAGTGATACGGACTGGTTGCACAGGGTTGGCACTTTGAGAGCGGACATTATTAAAAATATCCAAATCCATTTCTTTGCCAGCAGCGCGGCGCTGTTTGTCTTCCTCTTCCAATTTCGCATAAAGTTCGCGCTGGGTCGCAAATTCTTCAGCGGTCTCAAAGGGGTCGGTGGAGTCTTTTGGATTTTTGGGGTCTTTTGGATCAGCCATAACTTTACTCATTTTAAATTGGGATGATTGGCCAGACTAAATTCTGGCACCCTTTGTCTTGAAATTCCATGAAACAGGGCAGGGTGTCAAGGGATAGGATGGTAATATCTTGAAATTTATAAGAAATATTTTGGAACTCTTAGATTTTTGGTGTTGTTTTACTTGTTGGATTTCCAGACGGTTAAATAGGCTAGGCAAAACAGGCATTCGGTTAAAGCAGCAAGCAAAATGCCAATGCCAGCAAATCCTCTGATAAATTCAAATAGTCCTAAACTTGCAAGCCCTGCCATCGTGAAGGCGATACCAAGGGTGATAGATTGTCGAAGCTGAGAAGGGAGGCTGTTTCTGCCTGTATAGGTGATAATAGCAAACCCTAGAAATAACATGCTTGCTCTGCGCGACATCAGGCGGGCTGTTTCATTGTCAGGAATGGTGAAGATCCAATAGATTAATTCTGGAATGAAGAGCAGGAGGATAAACAAAGTGGAGCAAAGGAAGGCTGTTGCCAGACTAAGTTTTGAAAAGGTCATGATATTACTCTTAAAAAGTTGGGGCTTTGACCAGGTTTGTTTTTCATAATTTAGTTATGCCAGAGGTTTTGAGCTAGGACGTAAAAGATTATCCCCGTCACCATACCAAAGAAGGAAAATACTGCGCCAATTCTTGTCCAGTAAAACAGGGTCAGGGAAAAAGGAGGTGCGCAATTTATGGATATTGCACAAACATTTGTTGTAAAAGGTCCAACGATAAGCGTCGCGCCAATAAACATTGCACCCATGCAGAGAAGGATATGGGTAATGATCCTGTTGCGTTGGGATGTGACCAGATTGAGGGTTATCTTATAAAACAACAAGACGACTAAAACGACACTATAACCAAATAGCCCAAATAGGAAGAAGACGTCAGTAATGCCTGTAATGTATGTAATCCAGTCAGTTTCCTGAAGGAAACCGAAAGCTATTACAACTAAGAGAAGTAAAAAGGCTGAGAGAGGAGGGGTCAGGAGGACTGCTTTTCCGAGAGCCTCTTTTTTTTCTCCTGTGTCTGGCATGTAAGATCCTGATTGTTTGCAAATACAAAAATAAGGGACATCAGAAAACTGATGCCCCTCATTCTATTGATTATTTACACAATGTGCAAAATTAACCGTAATGTTTTTCAACAAGATCGATATGAGGAACTTTTTTCATTTCCCACTCGCCAGTTTTTGGATCAACTCTAGAGTTCACGAAACATTTCCAGTTTTCTTCATCAAGGTCCAAGAAGTCTGAACGGTAGTAGAAACCAGGGTAACGTGATTCTTCACGGAAAAGAATGTGACGCAGATGAGCTTCACCAGCCCACATACGGTGATAGTTTTCCCAAGCACGCATAAGCTCATGAAGATCTTTCGCACGCATGTTTTCACTATCTTCTTTCAACATCGCAAGATAATGCAGGCCTTCGTTCAACATAATACCATTTGTCTGGTAGTAAGTTGCAACACCAGCTACATACTCATCCATAATTTTCTGGAGACGCATCTGGAACATACGAGGCGTGATGTAGAATGGGTTAATATCTTCAGCAGTTGTTTTGTCTTTATGCTCAAGATAAGTCCGAACTGGCTTATAGATTTCTTCAGCGAAATCTTTTGCAGTGCCGTCAAACTCAGGAGAAAAATCTGCATTGTCCTGACAGAATTTAATCATCGCTTTACCAGCAATACGACCTTCAGCATGTGAGCCTGAAGAGAATTTATGGCCAGAAGCACCAACGCCATCACCAGCAGTAAACAGACCATTAACAGTCGTCATGCGGTCATAGCCCCACTGCCATTCTTTAGGAGCAATATCTTCAGGTCCTGAAACCCAGATACCAGAACAGCCAGAATGTGAACCAAGAAGGTATGGCTCAGTTGGGATAAGCTCAGATTTGTTAACCTCTGGACGAATGTTAAGACCAGCCCAAACACCAGCTTGTCCAATACACATATCCAAGAAATCTTCCCAAGCTTCAGCGATCAAATGGTTATATTCTTTCTTATCCATTGATTCAGCAAGAGATTGAAGGGCAGTAGGAGTGTCCATAAAGATTGGACCCTTACCGTCTTTCATTTCTTTCAGCATTGCATGGTTACGCAAGCATGAAGGAATAACAACAGCTTTATCATAAGGCGCATACTGTGTCAGCATGTCAGCATTTTTAGTGAGGTAATCTTCACCAAATGCGTTCGTCGCTTTAGATTTAAACAGAAGGAACCAAGCACCAACTGGGCCGTAACCATCTTTAAAGCGTGTAGGCACAAAGCGGTTTTCCATCATAGTCAGTTCAGCACCAACCTGTTGAGCCATCGCGTATGTAGAACCAGCATTCCATACTGGATACCAAACACGACCCATGCCTTCACCAGTTGAACGTGGGCGGAATACGTTAACAGCACCACCACAAACATTCAAGATAGCTTTTGCTTTGAAAACATAAATTTTGTCTTCACGGTTTGAGAAACCAACAGCACCAGCAATCTGGTTGTCTTTATTTTTGTCGAGAAGATATTTCACGATAAAGACGCGCTCATAGATATTTTCCATACCAAGAGCTTTTTTAGCAGCTTCAGCAACAATCATCTTGTAGCTTTCACCGTTAATCATGATCTGCCATCCACCAGAATGGACTGGCTTGCCGCCTTCAGCAAGAGGCTTGCCGCCTTTTTTCTGCCAAGTCGCGCCATCAACGCGTTTGCCATCGTCAAGCTCTTTCCAAACAGGGAGACCCCATTCTTCAAAAAGATGAACGCTGTCATTCACATGACGGCCAACATCATAAACAAGGTCATCACGGGTAATACCCATAAGGTCAGCAGCAACATAACGACAATAATCTTCAGGCGTTTTGCCATCAAGATATGTGTTAATAGCAGAAAGACCCATAGCAACCGCACCAGAGCGATCCATAGCGGCTTTATCAACCAATGTAATTTTCAGGTTTGCTTCTTCGTTCCAGCGAACAGCTTCGTATGCTGCGCCACAGGCAGCCATACCGCCACCAACGAAAAGGATGTCCGTATCGATCTCAACGATCTCTGGATCACCAAAAGTTCCAGCCATTTTTAAAACTCCAATTAAAGGTCACACGCAACAAAGGTGCGCCTTAGACATATATATAAATTCAATAAATCTGTGCATCTAAACCCTAAGGTAGGGCTTAGCTGCTAATTGTTGGTAGATCTTCTGTTTCTGTAAACAGTTTCAGGCCATTAATATCACCTGGAGCTGGCTTATTGCCATAACAGTCAATTGAACCGACTGGTGTTGTACGGACAGGGAATTTGAAGCGTTTTACTTCGCCGTCACGGAACTTGATAGTCCACATAATAGCACTGTCTGTTCTTAGTGGAATGGCTGCGCCGCCCATTGGAACCCAGTCAGCAAAAGCACGGACTTCAATAGCTTGCTGAGGGCAAGCTTTAACACAACACTGGCATTCCCAGCACTGTTCTGGCTCCTGATTGAAAGCTTTCATACGGTCTGTATCAAGCTTCATAAGATTGTTTGGACAGATATACATACAAGCGGTGACTTCACCACCCTTACAGCCGTCGCATTTGTCAGTGTGTACAAAGGTTGGCATTAGAGCCCCCTCCTAGACTAATGTTGATGAGTGATTACCACTCTTTTTTTAATGATGATTGCAAAAATGCCTGGTAATTATGTAACGAAATTAAATGTTACATAAAGACGCATTTTGTAATACGCTGGATGAATAATACAATTTGCCAGACTTTGCAATGACTACGCATTTAAGGCCGTTATTTGGCTATCATGAAGTTTTAAAGTATTTTAAAGTATATATATCAGAATATACTAATAAAGTGACATTCACTTCTGAATTGGTGAACAATACACAAATACTGCTAAGTATTATTTTTTTTGAAATTTTTTGTAAAAACATTCAGAACAGATGGTCTGTTACTTTTTTCGGCAAGCTGGAGAGGGGTTTCGCCGTCATTGTCAGGCAGGTCAGGGTTTGCACCGTTCGCCAGCAGAAGTTCTGCTATGTCTGCTTTACCAGCAGCGGCTGCCCAATGCAGAGGTGAACCGCCATTTTTATCAGTGGCAGACAGGTTTGCGCCGCGTGCCAGATAAGCATGGACAATGGCAACTTGTCCGTTCTTGATACCCTCAACCAAGTTACCTTCTTCGCTTTTTTTGTCTGTATTCCAACCGCTGACACCAAAATAGACCAGTTCCCCATTGATGATCTTTTGTAGCATGGGTTCATACATTCTGGCCTCGGTATCAATAATGAAAGCACCGTCGCCATATTCGACAGCCGCCACCTCTGCGGCTTCGGCTTTAGCAAAGCCATAAATGGATTGTCCGTCAGGGGAACGAACATAAAATCTGGATTTTTGGGTCATGATGTGATTCCTTGATATTGCAAGGTATCATAAATAACCTAGTAAAATAGTCAAGAATTAGATTTGACATAATGCGTGTTTTTACTGGAATCTGATGGGGGAACAGGATGATTGAAGAAAGTTGGCAGGAAGCGGTCGGAGCTGAGTTTGAAAAGGAGTATTTTAAAGCGCTTCAGGGGTTTGTGACAGAACGGCGGGAAAGCGGGGGCAACGTCTACCCACCGAAAGAACTCTGTTACGCAGCTTTTGCAGCAACGCCCTTTGATAAGGTGCGCGTTGTGATTTTAGGACAAGACCCCTATATCAACCCTGGTCAAGCGATGGGACTGAGTTTTTCTGTGCCTAAAGGAGTGAAGCCGCCGCCAAGCCTGAAGAATATCTATAAGGAATTGGCGGAAGACATTGAGGGCTTTCAGGTGCCAGATCACGGCGATTTAAGTGCTTGGGCAGAGCGGGGCGTTTTGCTTCTGAATAGCGTGATGAGCGTCGATGAAGGCGAGTCTGGCTCTCATGCCAAGCAAGGCTGGGAGACATTTACCGATGCTGTGATTGAAAAACTCAATGCAGAGCGTGAAGGCATTGTCTTTATGTTATGGGGTAATTATTCTAAAAAGAAGGGCAAAAAAATCAACCGTAACCGCCATCTTGTTCTGGAGTCAGGTCATCCCAGCCCCTTGTCCGTGCGTTTCTTTAGGGATTGTCAGCATTTTTCCAAGGCCAATGCTTATCTGGAAGAGCAGGGGATGCAACCTATTGAATGGCAGTTATAGGAAAACAGGCTGGCCAAGAAATTTTTAGTCTTGGCCAGAAAGGTCGTTATTATTTAAAGCCCAGTTTCTTGAAAATAATCAGGCCAGGGCAGATGCCAGTGACAAAGGCAAAGCCAAGCATGGCAACGACAACATAAAGCAACGGATGGACAACAGCCCAGCCAGTTAGCCAAATGCCTGCCAGCAGTAAGCTGGCAACAGTTAAAAAAAGCATTCTTTGCGCGCTCATATTTTTTCCTTTCAATGTATTTTTTATTTGGGATGGTGTTGTTTTGCAGCCTTATACCAGTTCTCATAAGGGATCTTGCTTTCAGCCAGATGGAAATCCCCAGCTGGTACAGCATAGCGGCTTGGCAAAAGAGTCTCGCCTTATGAGATTTAGTATTATGAGCCAAAAGCAGTCTGTGCCCATAAGGCATAGGTTGGAAAATAGGTTTGCGGATTGGCGTGCGCGGTTGAAATGCTGGCCGAAAGAACCAGTGCGGTCAGAGATGTCTTGAGTAGAATTTTCATACTGTAATGCTCCTGTAAAAAATGAGTTTGGTTTGGCAGCTCAGTCTAAATAAAGATCTTGAGGGAGATTTTTTGATGGACTGTACTGTTGTCTCACTGTAATAAATGCGCTATTAATAGAGAAATTGTATTATTAGATATTATTTATAAATAAAAGCTATATATCATGACAAGCCTGAACCAGTTGCGCTTCTTCAGGGAAGTTGCCCGCCTAAATTCTTTCAGCAAGGCTGCTGAAATATGCTGTGTGACCCAGCCCACTCTGTCCAACTCGATTTCTCTGTTGGAGGAGGAGCTGGATGGAAAGTTGTTTATCCGCAGCACCCGAAAGGTCAGCCTGTCGGCTTTTGGTCAACATATGCTGCCCTTGGCAGAGGCTGTCCTAACGGCGCAGGAGGAATTTGTCTCAGGTGTTAAGGCATTCAAGAACCCTGATCACCGCTTGCTGAGGATAGGGCTGACACCGTTGGTTGATGCCCGCCTGCTCAGTGAGGTGCTTACACCCTTCAGGAAACAGCATCCAGGCGTTGAGGTGTTTTTCAAAGAATGCTTTATGGATGACCTGGATCAGCGGCTGGGAGAGGGGACGGTTGACCTGGCGATTACACCAAGGCGGGAGACTGATATTCGGTTTGACTCTATCCCCTTTTACAGAGAGCCGCTTTATTTCCTGCCCTGCAAACGGGACGGTGAGGAAATAGGGGGGCAGAACGGCCTGTCGGTCAGCCTACATGATATTGTCAAGGAGACCTTGATTTTGACAATGGATGGTTGCGGGTTGCGTGATACTATTAAAAGAATGTTCCGCGCCGAAAAGCTGGTCATCACAGAATATACAGGGCAGGCTGTTAGCTACAACGCGGTTGAGGACTGGGCAGGATTGGGGATTGGGGCAGGGCTGCTACCGAAGTCAAAGGTTTCGCCTGCAAATAGCACAGCCTGCCAGCTCTTGCTTGGCAATAACGCGCCAGCTATGATTGACTATGAGATTAGCTTTCCGCGCCACGGCGGTCAGGCTTCGCATATTACTGAGTTCATTACTTTTTTGAAAGAGGTTGCCCCGCGCTTGGTCGAGGGCAGGGCAGCGTGATGAACAGATTTGATGTTTGGTATCACTTCACATCAATCATTTGCACAGTGCCGTCTTCCATCACTTCAGCGATCTGGCCTGTTGGCTCTTTGAAGAAGAAGAACACTGCCAAGAAAGCCACCACGGCTGCGCCTGAAATAAACAGGAAGAACAGGTGCGGCGAGACAAAGGAAAAGATTGTCAGGAAGATCACACCGCCGACATTGCCAAACGCACCAACCATCCCAGCAATCTGCCCTGTCATGCGGCGCTTAATAAGCGGGGCAACAGCGTAGACAGCGCCATTGCCAGCCGTGACAAACATAGCAGTCAGCATGGTGACGAGGACAGCCAGAATGATTGGAAAGCTTGCCATAAAGGACATCATAACAAAGCCAATGGCAAGTCCGCTCAAGAGGCCAAGCAGAGCTTTTTTGCGGCCATAACTGTCAGATATCCAGCCGCCGCCAGGACGGGCAAAGAAATTGGTTAGGGAGAAACTGGCACCAACAATTCCAGCCATGAGGATGGAGAGGCCAAAGGTGTCCTTAAAGAAGAGTGGTAGCATGGAGACCACAGCCAGTTCAGAGCCAAAGGTCACCATATAGACCAGGTCAAGCACGGCGACTTGGCTGAAATGGTAGTGTTCGAGTTCTGGCGTGTTGTTTTTCAGAGCGCGGCCATTGACCTGAACCATATGGTAAATTTGGTAAAAATACAGACCTGCCAGCAGTAAATAGACACCGTAGGTCGTGCCAGTTCCCAGCATGTTCATATTGGCAGGGGACAATTTCCAAGCCAGTACACCGAGGACAAGCACAATTGGCAGCTGCATAATGGCATAGAGTATAAAGTCTCCTCTGGTTGAGACCTCCATTGCGCCAACTTTTTTGGGTTTGAAATAGGTTGATCCTGGCGGGGTGTCTGTTACAGAAAAATAATAGAATAGGCCGTATCCCAAGGCAACCAGTCCTGTGAGGCCGATGGAATAGCGCCAACCATCATCTCCGCCGATCCAAAGAGCAAGGGCAGGCAAGGTCATGGCCGCCGCAGCAGAACCAAAATTGCCCCAGCCTGCATAGATGCCTTGGGCAACGCCTGTCTGGCGCGCTGGAAACCATTCACCGATCATGCGGATGCCGATCACAAAGCCAGCCCCCACAAAACCAAGCAAGAAGCGCGTTAAGGCAAGGGTTTCGAAGCTGTCAGCTAGAGCAAAGGCAAAGCAGAGTAGTGAGGAAATGACCAGAAGCGCCGAAAAGGTCAGGCGCGGCCCTAGCTTGTCAACCAGCATCCCGATAATGATACGGGCAGGTATGGTCAAGGCCAAGTTCAGGATGAGCAGGGTCTTGATCTGTGCATCGTTCAGCCCCATTGTTTCTTGGATTGACCCTAGCAAAGGCGCCATATTGAACCAGACCATGCAGCCAATGAAGAAGGCCAGCCAGGTAAAGTGCAAAATTTTAATTTCAGGGCGTTTGACAGCCAAAATATTAAGCTTAGGTGCATCAAGCGACATCTAGGTCTCCAGGGGCGTGAGAGGTAAAACCTGCTATCCCTGTGATATGTGAGAGATGTCATCTTGTATATTTAAAAATATTACTTATTTCTGGGGAAAATATAGTTAAAATTACGTAAGGTGTCTTGCGTATGATTTTTTGATGATGGGTGAGCGAAAAGAGGGACGGGTTTTTAGCCTGTCCCTCCTTCTTCATTTTAACGCACTGACTATCCCAAAAGATTATTTTACACTAATCATTTCAACAGTGCCGTCTGGCATGATTTCAGCTGTTTGTCCTGAAGGTTCTTTAAAGAAGAAAAGAACCACAATGAAGGTCACAATGCCTGCTACTGCAATGAAAGTGAAGAATATTTGTGTTGAGACAAAAGACAAGACTGTCAGGAAGATCACGCCGCCGACATTGCCAAAAGCCCCAATCATTCCAGCAATTTGTCCTGTCATGCGTCTTTTGATGAGCGGGGCAACGGCATAGACAGCCCCGTTGCCTGCATTAACAAACAGGGAGGTCAGAACGGTGACAATCACAGCCAGTATTAATGGAAAACCAGACATGAAAGACATCACAACATAACCAACAGATAAGCCGCCCAGCAGGATCAATAATGCTTTTTTACGGCCATAACGGTCACTTATCCAGCCGCCTCCTGGCCGTGCAAAGAAGTTTGTAAAGGCAAAGCTTGCCGCTACCATACCAGCCATGAGTATTGAAAGGCCAAAGGTGTCCCTAAAGAACAGGGGCAGCATGGAAATCACAGCCAGTTCAGAGCCAAAGGTGACCATATAGGCAAGATCCAGCACAGCCACCTGGCTAAAGTGGTAGCGATCCATTTCGGGAGTTTCATTCTCAAGGGCAACCTTGTTCACCTGAACCATATGATAAAGCTGATACAGGTATAGCGCTGCCAGAAACAGATAGATCCCAATGGTCGCTCCTTCGCTAAGCAATCCGATATTGCTGGGGGATAGTTTCCAAGCCAGAACCCCAAGTGCCAGGAACATAGGGAGCTGCATAATGGCATAGAGGATGAAATCACCCTTGCTGGAGACTTCCATAGCCCCCATTTTTTTGGGCTTAAAGTAGGTTGCCCCCTTTGGCGTGTCTGTGACCGACATATAATAGAATATGCCATGCATCAGGGCAATCAGACCTGTGACACCAATCGCCCAACGCCAGCCATCATCGCCGCCAAAAGCAAGGGCAAGGGCAGGCAGGGTCATGGCTGCGGCAGCAGAACCAAAATTGCCCCATCCGCCATAAATGCCTTGTGCAAGGCCTGTTTGCCTGGCTGGAAACCACTCCCCAATCATGCGGATGCCTATCACAAAGCCAGCACCGACAAAACCAAGCAAAAAGCGGGTCAATGCCAGCATTTCAAAACTGTTTGCCAGAGCGAAGGCGAAACAGAGGAAAGAGGAAATAATAAGTAGTGCCGAATAGGTCAGGCGCGGCCCCAGCTTATCAACCAGCATTCCAATAATGACACGAGCTGGAATGGTCAAGGCGAGGTTGAGGATAAGCAGGGTTTTGACCTGTTGATTGCTTAGCCCCATTGTATCGCGAATCGATCCCATCAATGGAGCCATGTTGAACCAGACGAGGAAGCTGATAAAAAAGGCGATCCAGGTAAAGTGCAAAATGCGGATTTCTGGTTTCCTGAACGACAGGATATTCAGCCGAGTGGAGGATGCGGTCATGGGATACTCCTTGATATGGTCGTCAATTCAAATGCTGCATGTTAGGTCAGGCAAGGTTTATTGGGGCTGCCATGAATAGACATCGTTACATGAGCATGTTTGAATTGTTAGGTCTGTTCTCCTTGATTGTAAATTGGCATTGATTACTTAGTTGGGATAATAATTAGCGAAAAATTACTCTCTATACTGATTTAAAAAGTCTGGTAAGCTGCGTTTAACGGCTGTGGTCAACATTACAAAACAGGCCATTCAAGGAATGACCTGTTTATCCTAAGTTGCTAAAATTTTGTCGAGATGCCAAATTTTATGGTGGCAAAGCCGTGGTCAATGTTGCGGGTTGTGCCATTCACCTTATAGTCAGGGCTGCCAAGATCATAGACCATGGCCTCAGCACGCATTGACCAGTTGTCGGACAAAGCATATTCTGCGCCGAGGCCATAAACCAGGCCGCCATAAAGGGTTTTGCCTTTGTCAGTAGGGTCGTCAAACTTCATGTCTGTAAAGCCAAGGCCAAGCGTGCCATAGAGATAGAGACTATCATCCCAAGCATATCCTGCCCGCAGCCTGGTGCTGAAAGCAAAGGAACTGTCGAGATTGACCTTTCCCAAAACAGGGTCTGTCTTGGATTTATCAAGATTAAGCGTCGAAAGATCCATCTCCATGCCCCATATCCATCCGCCGCCTTGGGTGCGGCCAAAGGGGGCAAAGTTATAGCCAAGATGACCGCCAAAAGTGAGGGCGCTGTCAGTGAGTTCAAACTCCTTGCTGCCGCTATAATTGTCAATCAGTCCGCCGCCGCCAGAGCTGCCGATATTAAGACCGCCATACAGCCCTGACCATCGGTCTACCCCAGCGCCGAGACCATCATTGGCAAAACAGGGGGAGGCCATAAGGGTGAGGCAGGTTAGGGAGACGATGGATTTTTGTAAGAGTGGTAAAGTCATCCAGATTGTCCTATTGTTAAAAGTAATAATTGACTTGCATGTAAAAATTATCGTAAAACAATAATTATATCAACCTAAATAATAACTAATTATCTTTTGGAGATGTAAAATGGCCACTGTCGGTTCTGTCTCAAATCATCCCTTACCAGAAAAGGTCATCAAGCTTGCAAGAGTTGCTGAACTTGTTGCAAATGTCGCTTTGTTGTTTGCAGTCACTCTCTTGGTGCTTTATCTACCTTATCTTTTGCTTGTGGAAGCCGAGGTTGGAAAGGAAATTATGAAGGAAGCGTTTTCTGTAAAGGATGAGGGTTTGGAATTTACGTTGATGCAACGTATTGTAGCGTTGTTCCTTATTTCAGTGTCACAGGCGTTGGGGGTTGTTGGTATTTTTTATGCTCGAAAGCTGTTTATAGGCTATCAAAAGGGGGAAGTGTTTACCTTAGGTGCTGTGGCACTTATCAAGCGTATTGGCTGGATTGTCGTTTGGCTGAGTTTGGGAATGCAAATTGCAGTGTTTTTGGGAACGCTGTTATTTGGGGTTTTATCTGATCCGAGAGCCATCACAATACAGCTTTCTTTTGATGAGAGTGATGCATACGCTATTATTTTTGGATTACTATTGGTTGTTATTGGCCATGTGATGCAAGAGGCAGTGAGGATTTCAGATGAAAATCAGAAAATTGTTTAGGATAGGCGTAGAAATGCAGAAATATGGTTGGTATGATCAACCATAGAAATAAGGGAAGGGGAAATGGACAAGGATATGCCCATTATCGTTACATTGGATGTCATGCTTGCCAAACGCAAAGTTCGTTCTAAGCAGCTGGCGGAAGAGGTTGGCATAACTGTGCAAAATATTTCCTTGCTGAAGTCGGGCAAGGTCAAAGGCGTGCGTTTTGAGACCCTTGAAGCGATTTGCAAAGCTTTGGACTGTCAGCCTGGTGATATCCTGAGTTATGAGCCAGAGGAATAAGGCTCTGCTTTATCGTCTTTCCCTGAAAAAATCCTTTAATAATTTGCTGCTCTGCGTCTCGCCAATGCCTTCATATATGTCAGGCTTATGGTGGCATGTCGTGTGGGAAAAAATGCGCGGGCCGTGAGCAACGCCGCCGCCCTTCATGTCTGATGCGCCGTAATAGAGCGTGTCGATGCGGGCAAAACTGATGGCCGCTGCGCACATTGGGCAGGGTTCTAAGGTAACATAGAGCGCGCAGGCATTCAGGCGCTGGCTTTGTAGCTTCTCACAGGCTTGGCGGATGACCAATATTTCAGCGTGGGCGGTGGGGTCAGACAGTTCTATGGTTCTGTTGCCATCGGCTGCCAGTACAGTTCCCCTGTCATCTACCAGAACTGCGCCAACAGGAACTTCACCGCGCAGGGCAGCGGCCTTGGCTTGGTCCAGGGCAAGTGTCATAAAAGGATTGGTATCAGGCGGCATAGAAAACCCTAAAAATAGTGGTAATATTTGTTTGCTCAGATAGGGCAAAAAGCATTTATCAATTTGCCCAAGAATGTTGTATAGCTAATTCCACTGAAGCTGCAACCCCTACACCAAGAGCCAGAAAATATGGAAATTCTTAAAAGTTATAAAAATGTTCCTGAAAATCTAAAAGGTAGCGTCCTGGCCATTGGCAACTTTGATGGGGTGCATCGCGGCCATAGGGCAGTCTTTGCGACAGCCCAAGCAGAGGCTGAAAAGCGCGGGGTGATGTGCGGAGCGATGACTTTTGCGCCGCATCCGCGTCAATTTTTTCAACCAAACTTGAAGCTGTTTAAGCTCACTCCTTTTGAGCTAAAAATGCGTTTGTTTGAGGCTTTGGGACTTGACCTGGCTGCTGTGCTTAGTTTTGATAAGGCGTTATCCTCTCTGGTTGCTGAGGATTTTGTCAAAGATGTCCTTGTGGATGGTCTTGGCGTTTCTCATGTCGTGACAGGTTATGATTTTTTCTTTGGCAAGGGCAGGGGCGGCGACCCAGATGTGATGCGGGCGATGGGGAAAAAATATGGCTTTGGCGTGACCATCGTTGGGGAAGTGAGTGAGGGGACGCATAGTTTTTCCTCCAGCGCAGTGCGTAAGAGTTTGCATGATGGCAACCCAAAACTGGCTGCTGAAATTTTGGGCTATTGGTGGCGGGTGACGGGCGAGGTTGAGGGCGGAGCCAAGCGCGGCACTGGAATGGGCTTCCCGACTGCCAATATCTCTCTGCACCAAACCCAAGATTTGCGTCACGGTATTTACGCTGTCAGGGTCTACGCCGAGGGCAAGACTTATAATGCGGCAGCCTATCTGGGAACAAGGCCGACCTTTGATGATGGTATACCAGTGCTGGAAGCCTTCCTGTTTGATTTTGATGGGGATCTTTATGGTAAGACCATTGAGGTGGAATTTATTGATTATATTAGGGGAGATGTAAAATTTGAGGGCGAGGAAGCTTTGAAACGCCAAATGGATGAGGACTGTGCCAAGGCATTGGATATATTGAAACCCCTAGCTGAAAGGCATCCTCTGCAAAATTTTGTGCTTGCTCCTGCATGATCTGTTTTTTAGGACAGACAGTCTCACTATATTGCCTTTGTCAGGACATTTTTAAGAGGCTTAATGTAGGTATACTCACAAGACATAGAAACCTAGGTTTTCAAATGGCACTTTCGCCTCCTGTCTACGTTCCACCCTTCTTCCAATGCTAAGGCATTGCTGCGAAGGATGCGCCTTGACAGAAGACAAAATTTCTCATCTGAAATTCCCAATTTTCCAAGTCATGCGAGTATATTATTCAGAATTTTTCTTGTTCATCTAGCGTTCAGGTAAGGTTCTGTAAAGTGCTTGAATAGAATTATATCAGTTCACAAAGGCAAATTTGCTTTTTGCAAGAAGGTCGCTTTTCAGTAGCTAGGGCATAGTAGCTTGGCAAAAGACGCTGACTCTTTGTGATCTTATATTATTGGCGGGAATAGGTTCTAAACTGACGCAGGAGTATGAAATGAATTTTTCAAAAAGAATAATCTCGGTTGCTGTGGCGACCTCCTTTTTTATGGGGTTGTCAGGTGCTAGCTTTGCAGCGAGTAAAATATCGCAACCTCATAGTGATGTGGCTGTAGATATATCCAGGGCGCCAAGCCTGAATGTTCCAGGGATGGAACTGGAGGCGAGTGCTCCTGTGGGTGTTAAGGTGGCTGGTCACAGGGGACGGCGTGCTTTTGGCGCGATTTTGGCTCTGGGAGCTGCGGCAATTATTGCCAATGAAATTAACCGCTCACACCGCCGCCGCCGTCATCATGTCCATACCAGACATTGTAGGCATAATCGGGGGTATAACAACCAGTATTCAGCAGCCTATCAAGAACCGTATAGAGGAAACACATTCAGGCGTTGTGACAGACTATTGCGCCGTTGTGACCGTGGTGTGCGCCGTGCTTGCCGCAAGTTTTACAGACAGTGCGACTTTTAAAATGCTGAAAACATTATAACGACTTTAAAAAGCGCCAGGGTTTCTAAAGCCCTGGTGTTTTTTTGTGTGCCATGTTTTTTTAAGGGCGGGTGGTGAAAGTAATGCTTTTTTTTGTTGATAAGCCAGCTCTTGTTATACGAGCAATACCTTCAGTGCTTCAGAAATAAGTC
>JAUTBZ010199420.1:0-21437 GCA_032361785.1 Lepetodrilus galriftensis | reverse complement strand
CATCAGAACTCATACTACGTCCAGGCATATCCATTCCAAAGGGATAGTAGTCCGTTGCAGAGAGGATTGTTGGTTCATAATAGTCAGCTACTGTTCCCACGCCTATTGGTTTTTTTCTGTCCGAAACAACCGACAGGACATTTCCTAAATGGTTGCTTAATTCGTAACGCTTCCATCCTGCTATTATTTCATGGTTATGACAAGATACATCTTCTAAAAATGATCGTAAAAAATAAACACTTAGAACCAACCAAGTAATAAAATTTCCTTTCATTTTCCATATCGTCCCATCTTATGAAGGGGGATAAGTGGGGGTTTTTATAAACAAGCAAATGAGAGGAAATTTTATGGAGCTGGAAACTATCTGTAATAATACAGTTGAAACCCTGCACTTGTTTACGATGCAGCCTATACAGATAGGAATCGGAAGCCTGTCGAGCGGGAATTTTTAATAAATACAATAAGGGTGGGCACAGCGGTCATGGCAGTAGGAAAAATCGTAAAAATATGTGCGCAAAAACAAACAATAAAATTAAAACCCAAGATGCTATCATATAATAATTTGTCTTTTCATAAGCCCCTCTAAACTTAGCATCTTGATAATATTGTTTCTTTTGAAAAGGAATTCTAAAAGGAATTAACTTGAATTTTGCAAACAAAATTATCCATAAGATTTTTAAAAAAATTCCTTTACTCTCATTTTTTGGATTAAAACCATTTTCTAAATAGTAAAGATTTTTCCAACTTAAAATACTGGTCCAAGCTATTAAGACTAATACTATCAATAATAATAAAAATCCTGCGAAAGAATGCTGATAAATCCAAAAAAAATCTATAACCTGAATTAGAACAGTGAACAATATCATACTCATGCCTGCAAAAAAACCTCTATCAAAATTTTTAAGTTTTTTGATTTTTAGAATCTGAGACCTATAGTCTCTTTCAAAAGTCAAAAGAGCAAAAATTGACCCAAAATATAAGAGAATTCTTAGATACATTAATTAGTATTTTTCTTGTTATTTTCTTTGACTTTATCAATAACGGGGCTTTTCGCTACATTAAGTCCTTCCTGAAAAATATTACTAATTTTCTCCTCTTGTCTCAATGCTTTAACTCCTCCTTTACTATATTTTTGTGCCAATGTTACTGTTGATTTCCCTACCGTTTTGATTGTACCACTAACAACTTCAGGAACCACAATTCCTGCAGCATCATAAATAGCGTCCCCATCACCAATATATAAACTTAACCCAAAAGAAATTGCATCAGCAACTAAACCAATAGTTTTTGCAGGAACTGCCACAACTAATGAAACTCCTTCTGTAAAAGGTGCCGCACTAGTAGCACCTAACGCAACAACATCTGCTCCTGTAGATATACCACGAGAAGCATCACGATACATAACAGCCATCTTTTTGTGTCTTTTCATCTTTTCCTCCTTTGTCTCAGGTAGAAATTCTTTTGTATTAAAATCTGAATTACTAAGATAATACATAGAAACACCAGTTTCGGATCCAGAAGCTGGCAGTATTATTCTCAGTTGCCCAACATTTACATCACCAATTTCAAATCGATAATCATCATGGTCCAAGCTATTATATGCAACATCCTTACTCATTAAAGCAAAAATTTTCAGCTTATTCTCCCATTCAATTCTAGTAGAATTATCCTTAGTTATAGTCATAAGCAGACCCTTACCAGCTTGATAAATTACGATTTCTGCCTCTGTTCCATCCCTGTCTATAGCAATTACTGGCATATTACTAGCAAACTGATAAGGAGTCAACATCGCATAACTTTTCGTCAAAGGATCCACACTCAAGAACTTCCCAATCCCTGGATTATAAATCCGAAAACCATAGTCATAATGAGTCTGATTTCCCCACTCCCCTTCCGTATCTTTCTCCTTCCCATTAAACCCATATCGGTAAGCATCAGAACTCATACTACGTCCAGGCATATCCATTCCAAAGGGATAGTAGTCCGTTGCAGAGAGGATTGTTGGTTCATAATAGTCAGCTACTGTTCCCACGCCTATTGGTTTTTTTCTGTCCGAAACAACCGACAGGACATTTCCTAAATGGTTGCTTAATTCGTAACGCTTCCATCCTGCTATTATTTCATGGTTATGTGTGAAATAGGACTCTTCAAATGGGTCTTTTGTAATCAAGCTTTTATCGATCTGAACATTTCCAAGTCTAGAGGAACCATATAAGTTGACCTCTTTCCATCTAAAATCATTTCTATATTGACCAATTATTTTTGCATAAACAGCCATCACATTTCCTTGAGCATCCCGAATATAATAGAGATTCTCATGTTTTCCTTTCTTTCGAGTCTCTTTGACAACCCGATTCTGAGCGGCATCGTATCTAAAAAACACATCTCTATCTCCTATTATCGCCTTTGTATGAACATGAGCCACTTTTCCGTAAGGAGTCCAAGACATGCTGCTAGCACTATTATTTTCCTCAGACCTAATCAAATTACCAATGGCATCATATTCATAAGTAGTCTTGCCATCAAAGTCCTTGCTGTATAAAGTAGGATCATTATCCTCATCATTTACTTCCAACAAGCGATTCGTTTTATCTTGATAGGTGTATTGAAGATTATCCATAATGGTCCCATACGAATGATTTCCATTTCTTTTTAGCTCCATGATATTTCCATTAGGATCATACCTTAGAGCCAAAGAAAATGGTTCCTTATTTCCTCCAGATTTCCATCCTGTTGCCAGATCGCAATTATTCCAGGTGGTCATATCTTTTATTCGATGAAGTTGGTCGTAGTTATAGGTATACCCATTTGGTGGCAATATTGCATTATCTTTCTTCAAGCCTCTAAGGTGAACGGACATATTCCTGATATTACCATTATACAGAGAAGGAGTACTAGCAAAATCAGAATCTTTATATGGAACCTCTGGGGATATATTGGGTAAGGAAGCTTGAGCAATGGGTTTATAATCTCCTTTAAAGTAATTTAAAGCATAGCCATAAGCATCTCTTGCTACGTATTGATTGGGATTTATCAATCCTTCTTTGAACAAATCTCCATCTTGACCCATTTCTAAACTTTCGTCCAAATAATTTCTATTAACAACTTTCATCCAGCCTTGTAAGTTGTATGCATAGTCCACTCCCTGGACTCTGTATTCACCTATCTCCATTCTAGCCAACGGACCATGTAAATAATACTTGTAAGTTGCTTCTGTCTCCGACATATAGGCATTTTCAGCCAAATCTGTAAAAGATGTCTTTGTTGTTATTAGTTTGTTGTCTTTATCATAAAAATAATGATGTACAAACTGGTCAGACTTATTCTTTTGATAAAAAACTGCATTTACTTTGCCACTTACCAAATCAAAGTCATAGTCGATCCGTTTAAAACGATGTCCATCAACTTCTAATTCTACGATATCTTGAATTAGTGTCACTACATTTCCAACTGCATCATAGCTATAATGCGTAGCAAAATTATAGGTCAGTGGGTTATTATCAAATACCACTTCATAGGTCGTAGCGGCTACTCTAGACCGAAGGTGCCGCTGACCGGCTGTTCCAAATGCTAATGGCTCATCTATCAATGGTCTATCATAATAGGTATGGGTAACATGTCTTTTTAGTTTAAAAAAATCATCTGCATTTTCTTCATTAAGCCATTTTTTTAATTGATTTGGATTTCTAGCAATATTATCAGTCATGACTCCCACATTATAGGGAGGCTCATAAAAGGTATTAAGCTCTCCTACTTCCTTAACACGACCAAAATCATCATAAAGCGTATAGCTAAAGCGAGTATATGGGAACCCAGTGGTAAGGTCTATAGGAACAGTCTGTTGGGCATTTTGAGAAACCACTAGTCGACCAATTATATCGTACCAAAAACGAGAGACTCCTCCATCTGGTGAGACCTGCCTGACAACTTGATTTAACGAGTTATATACATATCTAGTCGCAAGGGTATGGTGTCCATATACGGGAGCTAAGCTCGGATTTGCTCTATGTGATTGTACTTGAGTCATTTCTGTTTCGCTCAAAAACACAACCCCTTTAGGCGGTATGGTCTTGACTAACAGCCCAGACTGATCGTAGTAATAAAGTGTGTATTGGTATTCATAGAAACCCTTATCGCTTTCGACTGTAAACACCTCATTAATATTCTCTGAACATTTGGCTAAATATTCATTATAAAATTTTTCTCTGGCCTGATCTAATAACCTTTTGTAGGTTAAGTGTGCATTGACGGTTGCTTGAACTATCAAATTTTCTTTACAATCATCTTTGGGTAAATCCATTGTTTCTGGACACAAGACAATTGCTTCATTACAGGCTTCATCTCCAGTATTAAATTGCTCACATCTTTCAAAGAACTCCGCATACTCTTCCGGTGTGCGATAAAAACCGAGCTTCAAATTCAAATACATAGCAAGGTTCGGATCAGCATAGTTTAATTTTAAACCAGATCCACACTCTGCTGAATACTCTTCTGCATACTGATTGAGTAATCCATCCATTTCAGCACAGGTCTTACAAGTACCGCACTCCAAATATGGTGGAATTATATATCCAGCTGGAAATTGATAAAAATCTTGTGTTTCAGCTGCTTTACAATAGGTTTGATACATCTCTAAGTCATCTGCCTCCATCTCGGTCTCAGACAAAGTACCCAAAAAATCTAGGAATGTTGTAGGCTTCGAATAACACTTTATCTCCATGATAAAAGCATATTGCGAAGTGTTACTGACAACTGACCAAGTACCATTAGGCTTCAAGATAACAACATCTCCACTATTAGCAGTCGGCATTTCCTCTGACTCGAAGAAATGGCTGACTAGTACCGTTCCATCAGTCCATTCAAATTGATTTGAGCTTCCATTAAAGGAAAGTCCAATAAATACTGGATTTGCAATTAGGCTAGATATAAAGTAATTTTGTTCAACCGTTTCTATTTTTAATAATGAACCAAGATTAGCTACTGAACTCAAGGCTTGATTCCATGAAGTCGGTGAGTTACTTACGTAAAAATTCACGTCATTATAGACACCTTTATTGGAAAAACCAGATACTTCAGTAGGACAATTTTTCTCTGGTAACCCATTGTAACACGCCTCTAATTTACTCAAATTCTCACAGGCACAGCTAACGACCTCACATCCAACTGCGGGGGTCACTCCTGGACCAAAATAAGGTGGGTTTTCACTAGTACCTGGAGCTGAAATACTCGCAAGACAAGTCAAATCACAGACACTAGATTCAATACCATAAGATGCAAACACCTCCTCAAAAGTAGAAGAAGTTCCATTAGGGTTATCCTTGCTACACTCATTTTTACAAGAGGCAATCAAGGCATTCTTCAATCCTTCTTTATCAACATCACTAAAATCAACGATACAGTCCGCAAGCTCGTTTAACCAAGTATCACCCATTTGCTCACAATAGTTTTCACAATCTGCTTTTATCAAGGCTAAAGCGTTAACTTTAGCATCGTTGAGTTTTTCTGTATCAAATATTGGGTCATTAGAGATATCAACAGAGCCTCCTACTGCATAGGTGTCTAAATTTAAATCGTCTGGTAAGTCAACAACTATTCTGTGGACTGCATTAGACGGAAATGAAATACCATTACACTTATCCTGCTCTTTGATGAATTTATTTTTAAAGTACATCTTAAAGCCCAAGTAAATAGCCTTGTAGGCCTCCCATTCTATTTCTGATTCCCCTGACTGAAATTCTTCGGAAGATGGAGAAACGGGTCCACAGGGTTCACTAATAATCCAATGTATTAAACTATCCATAGACATGGTTCCCATACAACCATCTTTATCATTAATGACATAGTGCATTAAATGGTAAAATGTATCCTGATAATTCGAACCAACTCCACTAAAAAATGGATCTTGTAAAACTCCATCAGAAAAATAACTACCCATATCGCCAAAGCCATCTGCATCATCAAAGACAGCATCAAAGGCATTACTCTCCGCCAAAACGCCATCTGGGCCACAAAGAGTAAGCCAGCAGGCATATTCAGGATGACTTGAGACTAATGTGTCCGCCCAATCAGGGTGTAATGCATATTGCAATTCAAAGTCTTCAAAACTTAAGGTATTGGCTGCTACTTCCGCCCCCAAATGAGTAACTATTACTGAAGAAAAATCTGGATTATTAACGACATTATCCTCCCAAAAATCTGTATTTATCACATCAGGATATACTAGTTCCTCACCTGGGAAGAAATTCCTCCAGTACTGTCCCCCTAAAGAAACATCCATCTTCATCATTTCAGACCAACGCTCACATTCAGAAGGCATTTTCAATGTACATAGCAAGTTGCAGTCATCTATAGCTTTTTCATGTTTTACTCCTGCTAAATCCAATTGCTCTTGACTTAACTCCGATACTGACAAACCCAATGAAGTTGCTATCTTAATTTTTAAGTCCGCTAAGGTTCCGACACTAGCTATACATTCTTCACAGTCCATTCCACAACCCGAAAAATCGATATTTGCTATATTTTCTGTTATTAATTCTTCCAAATTAGGTACACAATCACTCTGAGCTAAATACTCCTCTACATAATAATCCATTGCGTATTTGCTAATTTCAAGTTTTCGTGTTACTTGATAGACCCCAACGGGTAATTCAATTAATGTCTTGTTAACTTTAATCCCTGCTACATCTTGGTTACAAACAAGATTAAGTTCATCGCCAATATGATAATTCTTTTGGACTAATTCAATTTTTTCAAAGTCATTAAATTTGTTATTGCACTCCCCCACAATAGATATTGTCAAATCATACAAACAATCATAACAAATATCACTTCCTGCTAAACACTCTGGTTGATATTCGCTACTTGTTAATACGTAATTAAAATCATAATCTGCCTTTGTTGTTATAGGTAAGCTATAGGTGTACTCCCATATTATTTTTTCATCCATTCCCTTCAATAAATCTTTCTTAAAGTACATTGCCTCATTAGGCATGTTATCTAAAGCTACTACTTCTTTTGGCTTTTTTCCCGCAAGGGCCGTGGCTATTGTCCGACCATGCATGTCAAGATAACTAACACTCACCTGCTCATTTGGATCCACAACCATATTTTTGAAATAGTGGCTAGCATCACCGACATCATTTCCAAACAATCTATCTATTTCCGTCTGATCTGCTCCCGCATAGAAATAACGTGTTTCGTGTCCACCACCTAATTGAAACTCTGCGCCTACTCCACCCTGTCTATTGATTCTGCCTGTTTGATCTGGAGTAAATTCCGTAACAGAAAAAGGGTAACCTTCCGCATCTGGAATATACTTATTCATCCCATCTAAAACATCTGTATTTTGTGGTGAGTAATAAAGTGCCGCACTAGTTTCACTTAAGCTCATCATTTCAGAAGCTCCACAGGCATTAGAAGTAGATTCTATATCAAATTGCTCATAATTATATGGAACATCCCCATACATGACCAATGACTTATTAAATTCAATCTTTGAATTCTTTGTTGGTGCTGGCATCACAGACAAAGAAGGCCGTCCTTGCCTATCATAAATTGAAGCACCTGCAATTGTCATCCCCAATTCATGAGAATAAGTAACAGATTGCCTTTCCTTTAGCGCCCCATCAAAATACTTTATACTTGGAATATTCTTTCCTGCTTCCGCAAAAGTGGTCGTCGACTGCCAATTCAAATTGGATTCATGCCCTCCTGTTATTGCATCATAACCAACAAAATACCAAACACTATTTAATTTTTCACCTGTATTTTTATAATGTACTGCCCGTACTCGATAAGCAATATAACCAGCAGGGTACAAAAGCATTATTTTATATGCCCCTTGAGAGGTTGTCACTCGGGTTGAATTATTATTAAATATACCCTCCATAATATTTCCTAAGGCAAAGTTCTTTCCAACCTCACTAGTTTCATCATAGAAAGTCCATTCTAATTCAAATGCATCTGCTCCCAATTGAGAAGGAATATGAACTTGCACATACTCTTCACTTTTAGTCCTAGTGGTATTAATTGGCCCCTTATTACAATTAAAATAATAGGTTCGATCAACCACAATTTCTCCATGAACATATAATGGAGGAATCCCTTCATAGTCCCCTTCAGCTGTAACACTAACTATCTCCACATCCATGTGGTGGTAGTTTTCATATCGCCAAATCGCTTTATCATTAATTAATTGAACAGCATCATCCTTGTAAGTTATTTGAAGCGTCTTATGTATTACTTTATCAGGATATGTAAATAAATCATTGCCTAATCCTTTCGACAAGCTAATTTTCAATGTAGCAGTGAGTGTTAAGTCCGTCGCAGAAACAATAAAATGTTTCTTTCTATCTATCTCGAATACCACTAAATTCTTAACAGAATTGACATCGGTTACAATTCCCCATGAATATTTATTATCATCAATTGTGAACATTTCCCCTGCTGTTGCTAGAGTTACATCAGTTCCTCCTACAATAGGAGGTTCAACTGTAGCATAGCAAAAAATACTCGAAAAAACAAAACTCAATATTAGTAATGACCTTATCATAACTTAGCTTTTATTATTAATTTAATGGGCTTAAAGTGTATTTAATCGCAGCATGACCTAACTTACTGCTAATGACTTTTACGATACCATCCATTTCAAAATTATTATCCTCCAAAAAAGTTACTTTTAATTTCTCTCGAGGATTATCTTGATCCTGATAAAAGAAATCAATTACATTCCCACAACGACGTACAATAAAAGTATCTCCTATTTTATAGGTTCCTTTAATCATCGGAGCCATTCCTGCTGATTCAACTATGAATTCTCCATTCCATAGATGTATATGATATCCAGCCGAGCTGACCAAATCCTCCAATCCAATGAAGACGTCATCTGTTACAAGACTATTTGTCAGACCAACTTTATATACGATACCACCATCAACCAATGGCGCAATCATTTGAAAACGTAGAAGATTCTGCATTACATCTCCTTCATACATATGCGATCCTTTTTCCAATGTCATTGGATAAACATCATTAAAAACTGTATTCAAGTTATGATACTCTGATCCTGTTATCTGAGCCAATGCAGCAAAGCTAAACGACATAAAGAACAGAACAAACTTCAATTTATGTTTCATACTTATTTATTTAATTCAAGAACAGAAAATCCCTTATGCTTTTTCATTACTGGAACATACTTCTTACCATTCCATCTAACAAAGTCACTTTTCTTATAGGGAAAGCTTTTCTTTGTCCTTTTAAAATCTTTGTACAAAGAAAAAACTCTTTTATTATTAAAATCATTATCCATTCCGTCTGACAAAGAAACAATCATATTAGTAGATACTAAAAAATGATTACTTCTATCATAAATCATATCTATGGAAGAATCTGAAAAATCTGGCGCTGTAAAAGATATTTTCGCTAGACTACCCTTTAATTCAACCAAAGAAACTTTTAATTCATCAATCTGCCTAGCGTATTCTACAAAGTTTAATACATCCTCCAATGGTCCGCTAGGAGATTTTTGAATATCCATTATTCGAATTATTTTTTCGTCATGATCTACATATATACTTAATTCATCAATCTGAACAATTTCTATTCCATCTGTCTTTAAATAGCTACTATGTCCTTGGGTTGCTACAGAAAGGCTTAGTTTTTCAGCAATTTCATCTGAATTAATAGAATCGTAATAGGAAATATCTATTGAATACTCGATAAAATCTTTTGGCGTATTAACTACATCCATAATTTTCTGCAACTCCGCATAAGGATCTAGAGAAGGATTGTAAAATCCTAACAATACGAAAGCTGAAATGAACATTAGTGTCCTCATGACCATTATTTATTTTCTTTTAGAATTGTTCTTGACTCCTGAATTGTTTTGATTCCATCATCTGTTTCTCTTTTCACTCTTATGAGATTTCCTTCATCATCATACTCATAAAAAGTAGCATAATTGTTTTCATCTAATTCTGCCATTAACCTCAATGAAAAAGGATCATAAACATATGATTTCATATTTGAATCCCAAGGCTGAAATCTAAAGTCATCATAATAGATTATTTTATCTCCTCTTAGTCCCTTGAGCTTAATACAAACCTCTTCTTGATTAGGTACAACTAGTTTTCCTTGTAGTTGCTGCCAGCCATCAATCACAGGCGATGTCGTTTTCATCACCATATCAACACCTTCTATAGATACTAAATCTGTAACACCATAAATCTTTCTATTACATTTTAGCGAGCTTTCACTTGCAACCCATACAGATATTAAGTATTCTTTTTCTCCATTTTTCATTGGAGAGAACTCTGGCAAACAATCCGCACACTCTAAACTGTAAGGGCTAAACGACAATCTTGATTGAGCGGCAGAATTGCCACCGAAATAACTCACCTTAATTTCTTCACTATATATACAGACTTCACCAGTAGATGTTGTTACTTTTAAAGTAACTGTATAGGTACCTTCCGAACTATAAGAGTAGTTTGGATCAAACTCAGTACTAGTACTAGATACCCCATCTCCAAAATCCCAGAAATAGCTATAGGATACATTTGGAGAAAGTCCATATGGTGAAAATCCTATTTCATATGCATCAAGCAGGTGAGTAGTAAAGCCTAATTCATTGCAATTAAAAGTACTATCTCCACATTCTACAGCAAAGGTTTGTTCTGATTCATAAGTGCAAGTATTGCCATTACTATCTGTTACCGTAACAGACAGGTGAATAGTAATATCTTCACCATCATTAAATAAATGTGAAAACGTTTCCTGCGTGCTTAAGACGGTAGAAACCCCATTAATGATTTGTGTCCAAGTATAGCTTTCCGCATTTTCAATAGATGGTGTAAAGCAAATATTACAATTATCAGGTTGTGGTTCAACACAAGAAAAAGTACCTCTCCAACCTTTAGCAGTACGAAACTCAGAAGTAAATACAAATTTTAACACCCCTGCATCATTAGTAGCAGTATATGAACCTGTAGTAGAACCCGTAATGTCAGCTATTAAGCTACCATTTTCACCATCATATATCTTTAATGAACTTCCTGAAGTTAAATCCATTTCTGAAAAACTCACATTAAGCATAGAGCCAGATGTGATTGGTGTAACGACAAAAGTCAAAACTTCTCCAGGACTGTAATTATCATCAGACCCTCCAGAATCTGTAAACTCACCGGAACATGTTCTCACACTTCCGTTCTTTATGGCATAAGAAGACGAGGCTTTAACTGTAGCAGCCTGTACGACAGGACAAGATTCATGAGTAAAGCTCAAAACATCTTCACAAGGAGGTTCACAACCTATATCGTAAAAACAAGCTGACTCTTCACCAACTATACCTAAGGAATATTTACCGGTATGTGCAGCATCATTCGTCACTCCACTTCCTTGAAACTGATAATTTTTAGAAGCTAAAGAAAAATATTTTGTTTTTTCAACTGGAGAACTACATTCACTATTAAAAAAGAAATCTTCAAAATTATCATTTGCTATTTCATTCACTTCTGAGTTTTGGGAAATAGCAACAACTTTAGCATTATTATAACCAAATAGTGCGGAAGAAGAAATGTCTAGTGGATCCTTATTTTCAATTTCATTTCCTTGTAAGTCAAACTCTGTAATTCTATTAGTCCCAACCCACAAGTTATTTTGATTGTGTCTCCATTTGTGGATTTCAAATTTCCAAAAAGAAGAGTTTTTCACAAGGGAAATATCTCCACGAGAACGCAATAAAGAATTATCAGTTAATTCCTGATTTCTTGGATTAAAAAACACATAACTAACATCTGGTCGCCAATTACCTCTTAACCCCGCAATGAAAGGATTCACAACATCCAAATCAAAATATTTGTCGACATCACCTAAAATCTTACACTTGGTATTCCAATCATCTGTAAAAGTAACTGCAGAGGTACTTATTGGATGAGAATTATCATAATCAAATGCATTCGGAATTGGATTATCCAAAGATACAATAGAGCCTATCGGTGTCGAGGCCATATTTTTTCTGGCAGAGCGGATTACTTTGATAAAAAATACATCGCCATTAATTCCATTACCATTAATATCAATAATACCCTTAGAGCCATTTTTTAATATGAATCCACGTATATAGGAATGTGTATTATCTGCTTCATTAATTCCTAGTAATAGCTCATCGCCATCATTCAAGCTATGCAAATTTGTTCCAGTTGCAGGAACTCCATCTGTAAAAGTAACAACTTCAGAGGCAACTACATTCTTTTCCAAAAATGACCCTATTTCAACGCCCTGATTCATATAGGCCTGACCCATTCCAGCAGGGTATGCCCAATGCGCTGGATAAGTAAAATTATATGTAGGATCATCAAATTCATTCTGTGTTTCAGTTAGTAACACTGAACCAGTTGCGTCATCATATAAAATATTTTTAGTAGTCACCATGGAACCATTCTCCACCACTTGGATTTTATCTAATATTCCAAATCGCTTCACAAGCTTTGTTGTTACAGAAGTTCTCAACAATTCATCTGAAAAATCCCATGTTGGAATAAGTGGCGGAATAACAATAGGCAATGGTGTAACAAATGCTTCCAAGTTGGCAGAAAGACCAAAGGCTCGGACCTCTGTTTTATGCTCTTGCATTTCATTCCAAATATCCATATCTACGCCTAATTCTCCCTGTTCCGTTTTATTCATACCTGAATTAAAAAATGAGACAGTATTTGACAGATGCCCAGCGGCATCCTTTAAGTAGAAATATTCCTTAGAAGAAAGAACAACTCCATTCTGATCATAAATCATTTCTTTTTTAGGCTTTCCATGCATATCATTCACTTCCACATAATAGCCTTGAGATGCTGTAACGGACTCAGAAATTTTAAACTTAAGTAATTTCTTTATCTTCATCGGTTTCACATGTTTTATGCCATCACCTAAGTTGGTATAATCGGAAAGTACTGGAAAATCCTTTGCTGTATAAAATTCAGAAACAGAATACCCTGTTCCCGTTCTTTTTACTACCGTTTTATTATCATTAATCGAAGAAACCGTAACTTTAGAATAACCAACAGACGGGGCAGGAAACAACGGCTCTCCAACTGGCGTTTCTGAATAAAAAAACTGGTCTGGAGCTAATTTCACATTTTGCTCATAGTGTTGCGGTTGTCTTAGTGATATTTCATCTCCTCCAAGAGAGGGCTCATAGGAAGCTACACCAGAGCTGATTACATCTGGTTGGTTGTATCCACCTTCTGTGGTATAAGTATATTTTTGGCCTATAGTTAATCCATTGTAGTTACCACCTATCATTTCTTTCCATGAATCATAAACAGATACTTTACTCACTCTTGACCCTCCTCCATACTTCTTATAAATTGGATTGTTCAATCTCAACCAAGACTTATGCCCTTTAGTTACTACTTTTTGAGCCCAACCCTTATACACCTTGGTGCGATCGTATCCAATTTTCATTGCACGCATCTCTTTCCTACGGTTTGCCATATGTTGAATAATATGCTTAAAGCCCAAAGAGGTATTTGGAGGTAAAGCTTCATAAGCATATTCTTCCAAATTCATTCTCAATAATTGCAATGCTGCTTTCGAAATAGGGTGCATTTCCAGGAACTTACTTCCTTTCGTCATTTCGATTGGGATATAAAGCTTATCATTATCAACTTTTACCCCAGCATAATCATATGACAAATAACCAAAAACATACTCTTCATGCTTAGCGGGCACATTATCTAAATCCACTAATGCTTTAAAGTAAATCTCATCTATCCCTGCTAAGTACCTATCCTTAATTTCATTTTCCGTCAAATTTTTTATAGAATTCGGTAGATCATCTACAACAATATATTTTTTGGGTTTAGTTGATTTCACAATCGTACCATTAATCTCGAACAGATTATTTGAAACAGAACCTCCAACATAATCAGCAAAACCAGCAATAGATTTCATTTCACCTGCTCGATGATCTTGCACATAAGCATAATCATCTGGCTCATATTCAACTTTAATTTTACCTCCTGAAGGCAAGATTATTTCATTTAAACTCCAAGCTGACGCATTCTCTACTGCTTCACTTTGAATGGTATAAGGGTAATCCATATTATTAGGATAATTATTAGGATTTTTTTGATAATTTCCCCACTTATCGTAGTGCCCAATATTATAACCAAAAGAACCGTCTTTAGTCCCCTTTTTCTGATAAGAAAACTCATAAGCATTGAATTCACCTCCAGAATTATTTCCATAAGAAAACCATACTTTTGTCAGCGTCAACTTACCATTTGTTCCATTTGGCACACCTGGGCATAAAGAATAATCATAATCAAAGTGAATGGTCTTTATGGGTTTATCTGCATCTAAATCAGACTTAGAAAACAATTCAATCTTTACTAGTTTTTCCATTGTCTGACCTGTGGTAGACAAACCATCCTCTCTCGGCTCGGTATAGAAAAATGCCACTTGTGTCTTCCCTTCCACGGAATGCACATACCATAATTCTTTTTCTCCTTCTAAATAGCTTGCCTTATTGTCATCCGTTTTAGACTTATACCCTTCCTGAAACCTAGCTTTTTTATAAGGAATACGCCATTTGTAGTTATTTTGCTTTCTGGTGTAATTAATTTTAGTTGCGCTACCTAAATCATCATCCGAAATACCATCACCTGTTCTGTCCAAGTAATCTGGAGATAAAATATCCGTCAATAAAAAGGAATGACTAAATGCTGGGATTTTTTGAGATTCAAAATAATGATCTCTCCCACTTTCATTATTAGTGGTAATCTCTTTCGTTGTAAAAGATACCAAGCTAAAATCACTATTCTCAACATCAGTCTGTCCAGCATTATCAACACTAAAAGTTCGATCTACCTGTTCATTATTATAAGCAGCAATACCATAAACATATCTAGCACCACCTTCCTTGGTAACTGTTACTTCAGACATGTGGTGCCCTTTTCTAAAATTATCCACTCTTGAAAAAGGTATTCTATTGCATAGAGAACCAGCTGTTGTATATGAATATATTTTTTTATCCAATCCCACAACAGCGGCCTCTTCAGCAGATAAAAAGCTAAATAAGCTATTTCGTCTAACACGCTTAGATTTTTTTTGCACACCAGACAGGTTGCTAAAAGTTCCATCAGATTTTTGGTTTTTTTGGTGTCTCAAAACCCGATCTGCCGTAACGGTCATTCCTACTTTATCTAATTGTACAAAAGAAGCCTTTCTGTCCCCCATTCTATGAAAGAAATCAGGGTTACTAAGAGGAGCAAATTCTCCAGAAGCTTTAATAAAAGAAGGTTCATATAACCTTCCTGTTGAACTTGTCAAATCCTTATTTTTATGTGTAAATTCAAAAACATCTCTAGCATCATTATCACTCCTCCAAGCACGAGAAGCAGCAACAACAGATGCGGCATTAATATCAACTCCTCCATGAAATGCATTTCCTGCCCCCAATTCTATACCAAGACTACCAGATACATTTTCTGTGTGTTGTACCCCTCCTCTAAACACTCCAACATCATTTCTCTCTGCTCGGAACTGACCAGCAACTCCTTGCCCAGAAGCATTAAAAAGGTCATACGTACCAAATACAAAGGGCAACATAGGCATATCCATCCTGAAAGTCCCTTGATTGGTTTTATTATAGTCATATAACCCATAAGAACCACGAAGTTTCTCAGAATTTAGATAACCAAAAGCTCCATTCAGAATTACAGGAGTACGTATATGCTGTTCACTCCCCCATCCTGTAAATCTAAGATTACCATGAACACCAAACAATTCACCTCCAACAGTACCTGTATAGGTTAAAGAGACATTGTCAATTGGCATTCCTGTTGTAGGAGAATAAGTAAAACCTGCAAAGTCAAACGAAGTTCCAGTTGAAATGGAGTTTGTTCTATCCATAGGAACCGTTTCTCCTTTTTCATTTTCACCTGAATAAGTATTTCCATTTGCTTGAGAAGCAGACATACTAAAGGCCAATTCTTTTAGTCCCTTCCGGCTATTGACACTAGAAGAAAGTCCCAATCCTAATTTATAACTTTGATTCTTTGATTCTGCTTTCATTCCTACATTTACGGAACCAGATAAATCCACACCATTTTGTGAATCATAACTTTTACCGATACTAGCAGAGACTTTACCTAGATTAATAGATGCAGTCAACCCTGAACTTGTTCCCCAGCCTTTATAATTATTATGGTAAACGCCAGCATTTTTTCCAATTCCAAATATTCCAAAAAGTTCCGCAGAGAATCCTAAAGAACCACCATATGTTTTATTCTCTAACATCGATGCTTTTTTCTCAATTTGGTCACCAGAAAAATCATCAGGAAAGCCACGCATATTTCTGGTAATAACACCTGGATTAAGACTCCACCCTAGCCCAACCCAACTAGCTTCATCATCCATACTCGGATTGGATTGATAACTTAAATTTAAAGGATAGCCATCTACATCTAACAGTGGAATATTATACTTAAAATCACCTGTAAAAAGGTCGACCATATCAGAGGCTCCAATAGGAGTAAAGCCTTTTACCTCAGGCTGAGAAGGCCCTCCTGTCAAAGCATAAGCTATAGACGGGAAGAATACTTGATTCAATATCAAAACGGCCATAAACACCGTAATAAACTTCATAGACTTTGTCTCCCTAAATTTCATATCTAAAATTTTATGCTTGGAATCCTATCCAAATTTTTCTTATTTATAATAACCTCTATCGGATTATTAAATACACTTCCATCAAAACGAAATAACAAATCTCCTAAATCAGAGTTATTTTCAAAAACCATGAAAAATCTCAGACCAAGACCCGCTAAGCCCATTTCCTCTAAATGATACATCTGGCAAGGTAAATATTCTCCATTTACCTCTACCGTAAATTCTTTCTCCATACCAAATCTCAGTTCATTCTGCTGTTCTTTAGACAAAGAAGACATCCAATTATTGATATTCTGTCCATTCTTCATTCTAATCTCTAACAAAAAATACAAATGTCCATCCAAAGATTTTAGTGCCTCAGAAAAACGTTCTTTTGAAAGGTTATTTTTTATTTTCCGCAAGGCCTCTCCTTCATTAGGCCTATAAGACAATTTATATGTAAAGCTATCTGAATCAATCGTTTTAGATAAGCCATTATTATCATTTACCATAAAGAGACCAAACTCTTTAGGGCTTACTATATCAGTTCTACATGAGCTAAATCCCAAAATCATTATAAAAATAGATACTATCAAATACCTCATTTTTTATTATCTTTTTTAGAAGAAATTAAAAATTCAAGATAAAACTTCTCACCCTTTCTGTTTTTAACTAACAGCATATAAGAACCTTTTAGAAGTCCTATTTTCTTAACTGAAAGTGTCAATAAATTAATCCCACTATCTAATTTAATTTGTGGTAAATCTGAAACTATCTTATCTCTCTCGTTTAGAGAGCTGATGGAATAATCTAAAAACTGTTCATCAAAATTATTCGAATAACCAAAATGAAGAAGTTTATTGATTTCTATAAAGCTACTATTCACCTCTCGCTTATTCACCATTGTATAACTTTCAGTAGTCTTCTTTTTATGTTTAGCAAAAGATTCAGTACCAAAGGTAAATTCCCAAACTTCTGTCCTTCCTAAATCAGCACCATTTTTAGTTGCGCTAACTTGCCATGCATAAGTATTACCTATTTTAAGGTCACCAAAATCTGAAGAAAAAAGAACCTGATTTCCTATATAGTTATTCAATTCTAATAAAGGGAAATTAGTCCTAAGACCAACCTGAGCATTCTGATCCTCTTCTAATTCCACTAGCTTCAAATAGTAACTTACCCCATGAACAGGAGAGGAAAAAGAAGGAGGTAACCAGGACAGTAATGGCACAGTTGTTACTACTTCCTCATTTCTAGGTGAAAGCAATTCCGGTGGTGCAAATCCTTTAATTCTTATTTCTTGACAGCTAACTTCAAGCAATTCTCTACTTAATGAGTAGAAATTATAACAAAAAACATATCTTCCCATTGGCAAGACCCCGCTACTTCTCAAAGCTGTACCAGCTTCATTTTGCCCATAGGCAACATTAGTATCCCATGAAACACCTTGTCCAAACAAGGGAATTCCAGGTTCCAAAGACAAAGGAAACGAATTCATTTTTAGTACTAGTTGTGTTCCATTCTGTTGAACAGTTACTTCAATATAGCCCTCAATAACATCTACTCCAAAGTTACTAATGGATAGAGAATAAAGCTGGTCAGGAAAGAAAAGACCATCCTCTGGGAAAACAGGATTCAATGCAACTTGGCCTACTGCAGATTGCATGTACAGAACAAGTATAAAAAGAGGTAGAAAGATTCGTTTTATTATTTTCATATTTTAAAAATTACCTAAAAGTGAAACTTGGCCAATGAAATTAGCCTGCTGACCGAGAGCAGCAGCCATAGATTGTTTAATTGTTGTTTGTACTCTAATCGATATTTTTTTCAGAAAGCGATAACTACAACTAGTGACTAATCCTATCCTTTGAACATTATCCCATCTTCTTTTCTCCACATTTCCACCAACACTATAGGAGAATTTTGGAAAAGATTCTTTATAGTCTATTTGAAACTGGTAGTCAGTAGTTGTTTTGAAATAATTATCGGAAGAAAGCATACTAGATAATGTCAACGACCTTTTACCAAATACAAGTGATTCTTGAGCAAGAAAATAGCTATTACCTAATGAAAATAACGTGTCAGTATTATCAAATCTTGATTGTAAATTAGTCAAGCTAATAACTGATATGAGCTTGTTTTCTCTAGGTAAACTAAAAATAGAATTCTCTTGGAACATATAGAAATAGTTCGAAATACTTGATTCTCCTAAACTTCTATAATTAGTTGTTGGAGCGTATCTGAATGTAACGTTATGATTCTTGGAAATTCTAACTTTTACTTTAGTGGAAAAATCAAAACGTCGAAATGGAGCTAAATTTGAAATTGTTGAGACTCTGGCTGTCGCATAATTCAAACGACCACTTACCTGAACTCGTTTTTGAAAAAAGGAGGTGTTTACTTCGCTTAGTAACCCTTTTCTATTAATTAATAAAAAAGGATTACCAGAGGTATAAAATGTAGGACCTACTTGAAAATAACCAAGTTTTAAAATAAGACTATTTTGTACCAGCCTCAACTCTGCTTTCATACTAAAAGCAAGGTTCTCATTAATTGTTCTATTAGATAAACTTCTAACATCAACCGGAACAACGTCCTGTTTGGAAATGGCAATATCCGTAACTACAGCAGAGCCTTTAGAAATTTCTTGTCTAAGTGCAGTTGCAATAACAACATTATTTGCTGGAACTAAAAAGCCCACTTTTGTATTGGCCGATCTTGATGACTTCAAGTAAGAAACTTGAATATAATCTTGACTTAGCTTCCCTACACCTACCTTTGCATAAAGAAAACGGTTACCCTCATATCTATTTACAAAAAATCTATCCGAGAAAATAGTTAGGCCACGACCTAAATTGTGTTTACCATATCCAATAGAAGAAAAAACATTTTTCCCTTCATATTCAAGCATACCTCCTAAGATAGACAAATTATTAAAAGTATATTCTCTATCATTAAATGTAACTAAACCGACACCTGCTCCTTTCAATATAACTGCTAGTTTTTCCTTGAATCTTAGGCGATTGAACTTACTTTTGTTATTCAGTAATTCCTGTTGCAACTTATCTGGATTCGAATAAGTAGAAATTTTTTCTTCATATTCTGACAAACGTTCTTTTAAGCCTTTCAACTGTTTTAAACGTTTATCCTTTTTCTCCCATAACTTATGGTACTTACCCTCTATAGTCTTAAACCTATCTAGTTGAATTTGAACACTCTCAAGTTGTTTCTCAGCAATTAAACTATTTTCATTCAAACTATCTTTTACATTTTTTTTCAGATTGCTTTTTTCTGAATTTAACGAGTCTTTAATCGCTCTGTATCTAGGGTGAGTTACAATCTTTTGTAATATCGATTCCAAAACCTCCTCCTTAATTAATTCCTCCTCTAGTTGGCTCACCCCTACTATCTCTTTTAACTGTTTCATATCTGACTGCCCAATATTTCGAGTGGACATAAAGCCTTTTCCAATATTTTTCAGTACACTATTTTTATCAAAAGTAAAACTAAATGTAGAAAAATCGCGATTGAAACGACCATTTAACATCATTACATTTCCCATCAAATTTACAGGAATTCCGAGTGAAGAAAGTTTCGTACTTACCCGTAATGAACTATATAGAACATCCTTTGGATATAGATACGTTGAATCACCTGTGTAATAATAATTGTCCATCATAATTGAAGTGTTTAACTTCGGGGTTATTCCTTCTTTTATTCTTTTTCCAATAGTTTCTTTAAAACTGTTCAGAAAGTTTAGATTCTCATTTATTGAAAAACCATTCTCTTGCATAAAACTACTCAATTCCGGAATTATTAAAATCGAATCAGAATTCGTTGATATCGAATCCCTTTGTCCAATCCCAAGAGATGGTTGTAACAAAAAAAATAGGATAACAAGAATCAGCTTATGCAAATGACAAATTTTATAAGTTACCAATCTTCTCGATTAGAAATAGAGAAGCTGAATCAGTACCAATAAACTTACCATCAACTGCGGTTATCTTTATTTCCATGTGTTGAGTCAATGGTAATAATTTAAAGAAATCTATTGCTTGATTTTCTACTGTTGTAGGGTCGAAATAAATTATTTCAACACTTGACCCATTAAAAACTTCTAGCCTAACTTTAGCACCAATATTGTCTAATTTCTCAAGTAATTTAAGTTTATAATACCCAGATTCAGGAATTCTCACTTTATTGTAAGATATATTGAAGGCAGAAGTACCATTTGCATGAGCCTCATAGTCTAAAGAATAAAGGAAATTTGAACTTGGCGTATTTGCAAACTTTCTAGTATATTTTACCATTGGCTTTTCAAAGTCATATTTTGAAATTACACGCCATATAGTAGAACTCTTACTAAATTGCATGTGAAGGGTAATCGAACTAAAAGGGCTTACTGATACATAGTCCTTTTCAAGTGATTCATTTGGATAAGCACGTATTTTTATAACATCCGAACCTATGTTCTTAATTATCTTAACAGTGTTAATTGGTAAATTAGAAGGAAGAATTAATCCTCCATCTGTCAGAGGGACAACATTCTGTACAATCCAAACATCTGCTGAGTCATATTCAATTAAATTATACTCCTCTGTACCGATTGTTGTAATAATGGGTATAACATACTTGCTTGTCAAAGAGTATCCACTATTATCAATATAATCCTTCGTCACCAAAGTATTTCCGGGATCGCTATCAACAGTTGAAGCACTCACCCCTTTTCCTGATAAATGCAAATTTCCATCTACATCTAATTTTTCTGTTGGTGAAGTTGTACCTATACC
>JAUTBZ010199419.1:0-45243 GCA_032361785.1 Lepetodrilus galriftensis | reverse complement strand
TGTGGGTTGTGCATGCCAAGGTAAAGTAGGGAAAGCGGCGAGTTTAACCAACTCCTCTTCAGAAGACAAAGTAAAGAGCGTTACTAAATCTGAAAAAGACGAGACGGAAGATATACCAGTGTTCGCAATTTACGGCGAGCTCGCACCGGAGGGGTATTTGAACGGGGCAGATCCGATTACAGAAGAATTTGGTTTTCGGGTTGAAAGAGTCGCGGGTTGTGAAATGGGGAGTATTGAATCAAAGATAGCGGATTTCAATAATCGAGAGTCGATGAAAACGATGAATGAAAAATACGGAAAACACTGGAAAGTGAAATTCGAAAAGGAAACGAAGCTTAAACTTTCGATTCCCTAATAAGCAGCTTTAAGCTTAGACACGATCGGAATACCAGAAAGAGGCGGAAACTAGTTGTAGGCCAGGAGACCATTGGCTACCTTCTCCACATAAAAATATTTTTATATGAGGGTAAAGATGAGTAAAGAAGGCGCATTAGATTCTGTTTTTTTAGAAGGTCCAGTGAACTTTGTTGAATCGCGATTGCGAGAATACCTCTTGCATGTAAATCCTGAGCTAAAAGCGCAACTCGAAAAGGCTGCACTCGAAGACCCGGTGCCCGAAAACCCCATGATAGAGGAAGAATCAGAACCTGCCGTCTCAGCGGAGGATAGTGACTCCCTTGATGAAGAATCCGAAGCGGAGGACCCCGATGTCCAAGGGGCGGATGCGTGGAAGAAAAACGCCGTTGAATATTGCCGAGAACTTCGGTGGGGTTCCGTGGATGATTTTGAGGCGGTGTGGGGAACTCCTCCATCGGCAGAACTTGTGGCTTTTGAGAAAGCTGTAGAGGGCATTAATCCTTGGTCGAGTTTCAACGAATTGCGTCTTAGTGAAGGGACAATTATCAACCCTTCAGAAGACAAAAACCTTTTTGAGATGATGGTTCTTCTGGACCAGCTCGCCTACCTCGGAACCAGTCTTGCTGAAGCCTTCTCTGGTGTAGTGTGTTTGGGATCTCTCGGTGACGGCGACACCTACCACTATGACGTTTCAGAAACGCCAGGGAATGACGGCACAACTTTGCCGCGATATGTACACGATTGGACCCATGATGAACATCAGTTTTATGATGGACCTTATGCGGATTCGATCTCCTCGCTCACCTATCTGTGTGCGATTACGAATGCGATTGATAAAGAACTCGTTTCCGAAGAAGTCGCTGAAAAGGCATTTCAAATGCTACATGAACGGGTGAGTCCAAGCTGGCATTTTTCGATGGAAGATTACGATGAAGATTTTGAAGAGCTTGAGAGCGAGTTCGCATTACCTGGATATTACTTTTGGAGAAGCGCGTGGATACAATATTTCCTTCGGAATAACGGTCTTGTGAATGTGGAAGATCTTGAAGATATGTTCGTCGAAAATCTTAATCAACCCTTAGATGAAGAGACATTTAAGCTGCGCTTTGAAGGCATCAAGTCGTTTGCGCATACGGCGATTTATTCGATGTGGAAGGCCTTTCTTTTTGACGAACCCGAACTGGAACAAGTCCTTGTGGTTTGCCTCGATCATAAGTCTCGAATAGCTCGTGATTGTGCAAAGCTCATCCGGGAATTTCAAAATGGACGAAAAGAGCTTGGTCGTATTTCAGACATCCATGACCATATTTCACGTTTTCGGGCACTTGATTTGGATCCCCGACGTTCCGGCGCCAGGGCAAAAGAAGAGGCGGAGGCGCAAAGCAAAGCAGTTCTGGAAATGGAAACACGTTTACTATTCTTGGATGCGCTTCCCTCGGAAAAACTCGAAGCCTTTGCCTGGGATAATATTTCAGAAAACGAAAGCGTTCCCTTTCAAAGCGAATGGTCAACAAAGTTTACTAATTTCAGTTGGCAAGAAGGTACTGAAAAGGTGGCATTAAGGGAGGCGATTTTACTTCGTCTTAAGAGTGAGCTTGAAGCACCAGGTAAAGAGGGGATCCAGTACCTCATGGACTCGGGATTCTCACGTCGAAATTCCATGTTTTCGTCAGAGAGAGAACAGGCCACCCGATGGGTTGCGACGCATTTAAGTCCTGTCTTACAGGCGATCGTGGTTGGCGATTTTGTATATCCTCATGACGGCTCAAGTCTAAGTCACCATGATTCATTTTCTATCCTCGAAACCTTTTGTACGGAAAAAGATCTCGATCCGCGGACACTTCCACATCTTCGTTCGGGGGTAAAATTGGGATTGGATGGACGACCAGAATGGGGTGCAAGTCGTTTTGTTAAGCTTCTCGGATCCGCGAAAGATGAGGGAGCTTTGGAGGTTTTTGAGAAACTTTTGAAGGACCTTCCAGAAGAAGGCGGTTTTGAAACTGGATTGCATTTTGATGATTTCATTTCGGACATTGCGATTGCGATCCAACATATTGGAAAACCCAAAGGCGCCGAAATGCTGGTTCGATTCGCAGGTTCGGAGAGCCTACGAAATACACGCACCGCATCGGCATTTACGATCGCGAAAATTGCGCCTGAATTAGGAGACCGCGACCTCTGCGCTAAAGTATTATTGACCATCACAAAAGTAAATGATGGCCGCGAAAACGGGAGAAATGCATTGGCATTTGGACTTCTCGGAAGTGCGTTAAACGAAAACGATAAGGGACTTTTACTTGAGATTTTAGCCATGACCGAACCTATGGCAAATTCCTACGTAGAAGCGAAAGTGGCCATGGCGGCCGCTAACCTTTTGTTGGGTGAAAAGGGAGAATACGAGGGAGAATCTTTTGAACACTGGTTAGGGAAATGCTTTAGCGAAAAAGGTTGGGAAGAAGAATATACCTTAAAACGCCGCAGATGGGCGCTTGAGGTTTATGAAGTTTTACCAAAGATTTCTTTGGAAGAGTACGTCGACGAACTTCAATCTTGGCACGATCCAAAGATCAACGCTGCGCTTCGTAACCACAATTTGATTTCAACTCTTCCTCAAGAACTCACGTGGTTTGAGGCAAAGAAAATGGATGCGTCAGAACTCATTAAGGTACTTGGCGATCCTTCAATTGCATATCGATGGCACGCTGTACGCGTTTTGGGCAGCCACTCTCCAGAAATAGCGAGAGATATATTAGAGCGAATCGTATTAGAAGTGGCGGCTCAATCGCCTCAAAAAGCGGAAAAGAAACTACCTCGCCAACAAAAAATGTTACTCGAGGAGGCCGTGATTGCTTTGGTGAGTTTTCCCAACTCGGCGTCAACGACAGCCGTTTTTGATACTTTACTTCGTCACCCAAATCGATCGGTAAAAGATCAAGTGTTACGTAATCCACCAGCAGATCCCGCGTTAGCCCAGGCAATGCAAATCGTCCTAACGGAAGGTTATGGGTGGCAGGGAAGTACTGCAGAGGAGTGGCTCGAAGAACATGCGGGGGACTTGAAGTTGAGCCCACCTGAAGGCGTGAATCCAGATGCGTGGTGGGACGCAGATGACAATGAATGGGTATTTGGAGCGAAAGACGATGAGGATGAATTTCAAGGTCTCGTGAAGTATTGGCGTCCCGATGGCACCCTTTGTTGTCAGACCGATTACGAGGGTGGTAAGCCCGGAAAGTTTACACGCTTTCACGAGAATGGAGATGTATCGCGAGATGGCTGGCTTGAGAATCGAAAGCTTGTAGGAAAAGACACTGCTTTTCGTTGTTATGTGCGCACCACAGAACGAGCCTTTCCTTCTACAGCCGATGAAAGAATTCATTCTATTGAGACCTATTGGCAAGACGGAAATTATACGCATCAGATTATGAGAGATAAGGAAGGAAATCCCTTAACTCGGTCCGGTGATCCCGTTCCCCAACGTCCAAGCAATGTTCCAGAAGAAGCGGTTTTCGAAAGCGGAAACGATATTTGGGCCTTCGGCGTGTATACCAAAGATTCCCAGAAGGTTGGTAAGTGGGTTTACTACGACTCGGATGGAGAAATCGATAGGGAAGAGGAGTATAACAAAAAAGGTAAACTCATATCCTAGTCAGTTTTGTTCAATAAAGGTATTTCGCTTCAGAGTTTCTCGTTTACGTTTTTTCTGAATCAACTAAAAAAGGATTTTTAGAACGCCTTGCTTCAACGAGATACTGAGAAATGAGAACCTCGGCGGTAGAAGGATCAAAGGGAAGAGTAAGATCGAGCAACGAAGGTGTAACGGCGAGTCCTCGTTCTTCCATCGGATCACCAAAAAGACCAGAGAACATATCCTTTTCGGGCGTAGCGTAAAGATTTAGAATTCGATCAATACAAGCGTTAAGCCAAGACTCAAAGACTTCTGTATTTGGTAGTACATGCATTGCGAGGGAAAAAAGGAAGTCCAGCCCATCCTGGCATTCATCTACGCTATTACTGTCACAGCGGGCCATGGGAACCAACCAAGTTTGAGCACACCATAAAGGCCCACGTATGGGGCCCGTCCAGCGATGACGATCGAAGTTGGCTTCCTCCATATATTCAGGATGAACAGTGGCGCACCAAGCTGCTTCCGCAAGTTGCACAGGTATTGGAGTGGTAGACAATGCCTGAAACCGCCAAACAATCCACTCATAAATACCGATCCCCAGTGCAATTTGTGCGGTCAAGTAGACATTTTGCAATCGCTTGGGTAGCCATTCGCCATCATGTTTAAAATCCTCACCGGTTCGAGTATCATCCCATATATAGTTGAGATCCGGATCAGCCATCTTAGGGGCGATGTAGGGTGGTTTTGTGTATGCCATATCAGGATGCCTCTCTTGTTGGCTAGCCTTTTTTCAGGTCAAGCATCTTGTAGGGTGTACGAGTATACCCCTCCGCCTTCATCTCATCAGCTGTGTTCAGATAGGGATTAGTTTCCGGGTCTAAGGTATCAAGGAACGCTTGCAGAACATCCATGGCCGACTCATCACTATACTTAAAATCTGGATCGAAGAAAAACTCCCTGGGAACAATTTTTTCAACTCCATAATTGTAAAAATTATTTTGCGTGTCGTAACTGGCAACTTCTCTTGGGAAATATTTTGCACCTTTGCGAAATGCAGCCTCTAACCAATTTTCAAAAGGAGCTGAATTTGGCATAACGTGACTCGTGATTAAGAATAAATTTACACATTCCCCTGCAATTCCTAGTTGTGCACCAATGCAGATCTTTAATATCTCCCATACTCGATATGACCCCACATTAATGACTTGATTTGGTGAAAAATCTTGAGAGAAACCCAATTCTATCTTATTAAACTCCTCTTTATCTAAATAATGAGGATTTATGGCGCAGGCATAGGCAGCCTCTAATCGAAGGTAAGCATCAGAGAGATCGACTAATTCGTCAAAACGTCGGAGAAACCATTCGAAGGTACAAATACCCAAAATGATGTTTGTTCGATAATTGCACGCATCGGCAGCGGTCGCCAAACGAGTATCGAGTTCTTCGTCAAAAGCGAATTTAGAAGAAATTTTCTCGTCCCATTTGAACGCAACTGGACCACCAGAGTTCGCTTCTTTTATAGCAGGGGGTATTTTGAGCATCGAGTTCTCGATTGTTTACTAAGTCGGGTTAGATTTATGTTTTCTTTCATTCTATGGTCGCTGTCAATGTTTGGAAGACATCTTTACTGTTTTCTATTGTGTAAGTGAGTTTACTATATCGAAGAAAGACTAAATTCGTATCCTTGTAGTTTTGTTTTCAGAATCTTTGTGGAAGATTCACATTATGAGATAGATGCCGAGTACGATATTATAAGTATTGAGATTATCTAAGGGTTACGTACACTGTGAAATCCTCACATAGCGTGATCTTTTGAAGTTCAAAAAAATTGCATTGTATAGTTTATTATTCGCACTGGTCGGGTGCTCCACATCGGACACAAAGAGCAAGGAAATACCGGATGCGGGCGGTCATCTTTCAGATACGACTATTGGCAAAGACACTATTGGCAAAGACACTATTGGCCAAGACGCCAATGGTAAAGATGCAGCGGAAATAGGACAGGATGCAACCCCTTCTGATTCTGTGCGAATAGCCACTTATAATACCTCGCTTTATGGTGATAGCGAGGGCTCGCTTTTGAACGAACTGAAATCGGGCGATAGTAGGCGAGCCAGGAATATTGCAAAAATATTACAGATTGTCCGACCGGATGTGGTGCTGCTTAATGAATTTGATAGGGATGAAGCAGGGGAGTCGGCGCGCGTTTTTATCACGCAATATCTGAATAAAGCTCAAGGTGGTGAAAAGCCGATCGACTATGCTTTTACCTACATCGCGGGAAGCAATACGGGTTTAGCAACAGGTGTGGATCTTAACGGCGATGGAACTACCGACGCTGCTGTAAATACACAAGCTTATGGCGATGACTCCTTTGGGTTTGGACGATTTCCAGGACAATATGGAATGATCGTATTATCACGCTATCCTATTGCGACAGAAAACATACGCACTTTTCAAACCTTGCTTTGGAAAGATATGCCGAGAAATCTTCTACCCACGGATTTCTATTCTAAGGCGGCCCAGGACATCTTCCGGCTGTCTTCAAAAACGCATGCCGACGTCCCCGTCACGGTCGCTGGCAAAACCATTCATTTGCTGATTAGTCATCCTACTCCACCAAGCTTCGATGGTGAGGAAGACCGAAATGGGAAACGTAATAACGACGAAATTCGATTTTGGTTAGACTATATTAGCGGAAAGAATGCCGACTATATTGTTGACGATACAGGGCATACTGGTGCTTTGGGAGATGAAAGTTTCGTAATGCTTGGGGACTGGAACAGCGACCCGGTGGATGCAGGTAGTGTGCGATCTGCACTTAGTGCTTTGCTTAAAAACAAAGGTGTGAGCGATCCCAAACCCACAAGTAAGGGCGGTGTTGAAGCGGCAAAAGAAGACGGTCGAGCGAACAACGGCCACAAGGGCGATCCTAAATATGATACTGCCGACTTCTCTGATGGTGCGGTGGGAAATTTACGCGTCGATTATGTGCTTCCCTCATCGGATTTGAAAGTCATGAATGCGCATGTGTTTTGGCCGGTGAAAAGTGATGACTATGGAAGGTTGATTACCGTATCCGACCACCGATTGGTCTATATCGATATTAGTAAGTAGGTTTACGTTTTTGCACTGTCTTTTGGTGTGTAAAAATTATCGAGAAGGCGGATCCTCAAAATATCCTTCCTCTTAATCCGTGGGAAAAAGTTCTCGAGCTGGATCCGAATCACAAATTGGCTTTAGAATCGCTTGTTGAAATACACATCGAAATTGTGGGTGACTTTGAGGCCGGGAAACCTTTTTTGGATAAGCTTGTGGATCTTTATCCCGAGGACTTATTGACGATAAGATATCGCATTATTTACGATTGTTGTTCTGAGGAAGAAAATGTAACGCGAGCCGAGAAAGCCTTTCTTAAACTTATCGAACGCGATCACGACTACGCTCTTTGGCATGGATTGTATGATTATTTTGAGGATGACTATACTTTTTTGGGGGATCGCATTCGGACCTGATCGCCAAAATAAAAAAGGGACGCAATATAGGTTATAATGCGACGGTGGTGAAAGAGCTCAAGAAGTTCTTGTAAAAGGAAGATTGTGCAGAGGAGAATGTAAGGTTTTATCCTTTATTGTCCTTTATTGTTCTTTATTGTCCTTTATTGTCCTTTATTGTCCTTTATTGTCCTTTATTGTCCTTTATTGTCCTTTATTGTCCTTTATTGTACTATAGTGTCCATGAAGGACGAATTACTAGAAATTGAAAAATATATTAAAAGCGTGGGCCCAGTTTCTGTGAAAGAGATTGGAGAATTCTTCAAGGAACTGACTCCTCCCCAGCTAAAGTACCGCTTACGAATGTTGAGAGATTCAAACCGGATAAAAACGGTAGGCGCCCGCCGATGGTTAAAGTATTATGTGGATATACCGACAGCTAAAGCCAGAATTGATGATAAGGCGCCCGTCGGGTTTGTGGATCTCGTGGAAGACTATACTCCCAATGAAAGCGCTTATCTCACAAGGGAGGAGCGTTCTCGATTGCACACGATGGGAAAATCTGAAGAGGCCTTGCCTGCTGGAACTTATGCGCGTGATGTTCATGAACGAATACTTATCGATTTGTCGTGGGCTTCCTCGAAACTTGATGGAAGTACTTTTTCTCTTTTAGATACGAAGTATTTATTCGAAACCATGCAGCGGGTAAAAGGGGCAAGTCAACGAGATGCACAAATGATTCTCAATCATAAAAGGGCGATTGAGTTTATCTTGGAGAATCATCAGCTATCTGAAATTCTTATTCGCAACCTTCACGCTACACTTGTGGATGGATTGATTCGAGATCCCCGTGATAGTGGGAGTTTACGAAAACGAGCTGTGTTTATTCATGCTTCGGTTTTCGTTCCCTTGGACAATCCCCATAAAATAGTTGAGCTCTTTACTAAAATAATCGAGAAAGCTAAAAGTATACGCGACGTGTTTGAGCGCTCGTTTTTTCTCTTGCTTCACTTACCTTATTTACAGCCCTTCGTGGATGGAAACAAGAGAACAGCAAGGTTGAGTTGTAATATTCCACTTATTAATGGTCATTATAAACCGATTACTTTTATCAATATTTCAAAAGAAGAGTATATTGCGGCAACGATTACCTATTACGAAACGCACGATTACTCGCCCCTAAAAGCAATATATTTGAGTGCGTACGAAGCGTCGATCGCGAGATTTAGAGAAGTTGAAAAAAGATCGATTCAACCTAATATTTTTCGAATGACACATCGTAAAGCAATTTACGATACTGTGGCTCTTATTGTTCGTGGTGGCGACGCGAAAAAACTGATTCGAGCTGCATCAAAGGACTTCGAGCAAGAAGTCCAACAAAAGTTTTCGGAATACTTGTATAAGGAGTTAGACATTATTCATGAGGGGAATTTCATGCGCTACCATATAACCCCAAAAGAATTTGAGGAATGGAAGAGGGGATAAAAACCTCCTTGATTGTGATTAAAACGAAAACCTAAAGACCAGGTGAAATTGAAAATGGAATCAAACGATAACGATTATCTAAGTCGAACTCCCATTCCTCGTAAACGATACTTTAACCACTGAGAAAACGATCATCAAATAAACCGAATCGGGATTTCCCTGTGAATACAGGTTTAAACTGGAACGACATGCTCATTAGGGTTTGGTATTTCTAGGCGTGCCGACTAGATAACCCACCCTTTCGATAGCAATTCAGCTTGTTCTAAAACGATCTTTGTTGCCTCTTCTTGTTTATCAGGTGGGTATCCATATTTTCGTAAGATCCGCTTTACGATGACACGCAGTTTCGCCCTCACAGACGCTTTAACCGTCCAATCAATGCTGACATTTTTCTTTACGATCTGAACCAGTTCTTGGGCGATTTCTTTAAGGGTGTCATCACCGAGAACCTCGACCGCGCTACCATTTAATTCCAAGGCATCATAAAATGCGACTTCATCGCGGTTAAGTCCTAAGCTTTCTCCTCGATGACTTGCTTCTCTTAATTTTTTCGCAAGTTCTATGAGCTCTTCAATAATTTGGGCGGTCTCTATCGAACGGTTTTGATATCGTAGAATGGACTTTTTAAGCATCTCTGCAAAAGAGCGCGATTGAACGATATTGTGATTTCCACGTTCTTTGATCTCATCGTTTAGAAATTTTCGCAGAAGTTCTAAGGCAAGGTTTTGATGTTTCATTATTTGTCTTCACCAAACTCGGCCTCAAAATCTTCGATGCTGGGTAGTTTTCCTTTTAAATTTTCGGGCAGCGATTCGATAAGTTGGTTTTCCCATTCGGCCACGCCCATAGGTTTTTCCATATCGCGAATGGCGTACTCTACGACCAAATCGTTTTTGTTTTTACATAAGAGAATCCCGATCGTGGGCGAGTCGTGTTCGTGACGCATCAGGTCATCGACGGCCGATAAATAGAAATTTAACTTGCCTGCATATTCAGGTTTGAAGTCTCCCATTTTTAATTCGATGACCACAAAGGAACGCAATTTTACATGGTAAAATAGCATATCAATATAAAAATCTTGTTCACCGATACTAAGGTGGACTTGGGTACCCATAAACGCAAAACCTACGCCAAGTTCCACTAAAAAGCTGCGAATATGATCGACCAATGCTTTTTCCAAATCGCGTTCTTTGGCATCTTCTGCGATGCTAAGAAAATCGAAACAATAGGGATCTTTAAGAAGCGCTTGTGCAAGATCGGATTGTGGAGAAGGCAGGGTTTTTGAAAAATTCGTAATCGCCATTCCTTGGCGAAGATGAAGTTTTTTTTCGATTTGAAGGACCAAAACATTTCGCGACCATCCGTTTTCTATCGTTTTTTCAATATAAAATCGCCTCGCCTGAATATCTTTTATTTTTTCGAGTAAGACCACATTATGAAACCAAGGAATTTGTGCAGCAAGCTGCTGCACAAATGCTTCATCTGGCCAGGCCGCGGCGAAGGCCCGCATATACTTTAGATTTCTGGCCGAAAAACCCTTCATTTCAGGAAAGGACTTTCTTAAATCATCGGAAAGCTGATCGATAATTTTAGCGCCCCAATTTTGGGATTCTTGGCGTTCGAGAATATCATTACCGATCGTCCAATAGAGGAACACTAATTCATGGTTAACGGCTAGCGATGCGCGGGTACGTGCTTGAAGAACACGTTTTTATAACGCCTCGATGAAGTCCATATAGGACTCATCAATTTTATTTTCTTTCCTGTCTTTCATGCGTTCCTCCGTCGGAAGACATTAGCGCTTCAAGGAATTTAGGACAACGACCGAATTAATGAATTATCCGTTAACACTTTTCCCTATGAATATCTTCGAAAGAAACGAATGAAAAATAAAAGCGTTTCTTCCGAAGACATGGTATTGGGTAATTCTTCAAAAATATTTCTATCTATAATCTTATAGTCGGAACACGCTTCTCTAAGTTTTTGGTGTTCCAGAATATTTGATTCACAAGCTCCCTTTAAATCCCGACTCGATATCCATTCGTTATTCCAAATGGATGTGTGGCTAAGACCTTGGACGATTTGGCATAGGGGTTCTGAATATTCGTAATCGGGATCGTAATTTTTTGTTATTCTTTGAAGCCATATTTCCATGATTCCAGTATTAGGTATTTTAGAAAATCGGCGCCTTATTTTCGTGATATTTTGGCCTCTGAGATCGGTTTTCATTTCAGATAGGAGCTTACTGATAATATCAACACACAACGGATAGGTTCGTGGATTTCTTGCTGCAATTTCGCCAATTATTGCAAGTAGTACCGCTGCATCGTCGTACTTGTTGAGTTTAAACGTCGTCGAATAGTTTCGAAGTGCGGTAACGAGTGAACCACTGTTTGGAAAACGAAGGCTGTGTTGATAGATGGATAAAAGTCGTTTCTGGATATTTTTTTGATGTTTCGATTCTTTTTCCCAACTCAACTTATCGGCTTTTAGTGAACCTATTATCACATCCGAACTCGAATGGGTTTTCGTCGGTTTAATACTCATCCCGAGGTCTGATAAAACCTCCGACAAACATCTCAAAATGGTATCGCCATCACTTGGGTTGTTTACGAAAATCCTGTAGTCGTCACGGTATCTGATTATTTGATAATCTTCGATTTTTTCAGCTTCGATTTTCGTCGAAAGTACAAGGTCCGCGTACCCAAGAATTATTTCCGCGATAAAGTCCATTAACGAAGAACCTTGAGGGATCCCGTTTGTTTGCCCGAAAGACATGTCTTGGATAAATCCATCTATCTTATTACCGATGAGTGTATGAGAATGGTTTTCTTTCGCGACGTCTTTGGTATGAAGAGCCCATGCTATCGAATGGGTATAAATCGACCCGTAACAATTTTCGATGTCTGTATGAAAAATATGAGAGAAATCCAAAGCTAACTTTAAGGAAGCTTGTTCCACTCCAGTCCACCAATGCGAAATTATCGAGGCTTTATCTTTTTCATCGGTAAGAGATTCTCGCGGGAGGCTTAAACATCTCGATTTTTCAAGATTTTGAAATTGTTGGAACCTAATAAGAATTAAGTCCCATGATACTTCGATTGTTATCGCGTTCACAAGTGCGACGTATATCGCCGGATGGATAATTGAGAGAGGTCTCCAAGAATACATACCGTCTTTATTGCTCAAAATGCGGTGGTTTACGCTTTCGAATTTTCGGGGAGTGTCACAACGCAAATCGTTCAAATCCGTGTCTTCCAGAATTTTGGCAACATCGGTTAACACTTTTTCGAAAGTAAAATATTTTGGTAAATCGATATCACAATAGCTTGAATCTTTAAGGAAAAAATTGCGTGCTTCCGAATGCGTCATCTCTAAGACAGATCGACTCTTGGGGTTTGTCATTCGAATTCCGTCTTCACAAACCAATCCAAAATATTCTGTTTGTAGTTTTTTTTTTCTTTGCCATGATGTCCGGTAGTTAACTTAGAAACGCAAAAATAGACTGACGCGCTTCTCGTGTCAACGTTCCTCAAATGTCTGTACTTGCCCTGACGGGAACATATAACCTCGGATCGAAAGTATCAAAAATGATGGTTAAAGAATTCCCTCGTTGACCTCATCCACACCTTTGTTAAACTTCCTCCAAATAAAAACTATAGGTGGGCGTGAAGTTACGCTAATCGAAGGAACGCAGATGTCGTTGTTATCTCAGATTATTTTTTCGCGTCTTGTTGAAGACACTCAGATCGATTCCCTTGCGCTTAATTTTGTGGAAAGTGCCTTTGGGCACGAGGACGCGGTTCGACTACTCGCCACCGAAAACGAATATCTTCATGAACCCTCTGTTGTAGAAAATGAAAGCCCGATTCCTCGTGCTTTTCTTAAAACTTTAGAGGTCACGGGGTTTCGAGGGATTGCAAAAACGACGACGCTCAAATTAGACGCCTGTCCTGGATTGACTCTGGTGATTGGGCGAAATGGCTCCGGAAAGTCATCGTTGGCGGAGGCTTTTGAAGTCGTCTTAACCGGAAAAAGTTCTCGCTATAAAGACAAGAACGCGGATTGGTTAAAAGGATGGAAGAATATTCATCACACGGGAAGAATCTGGGTAAGAGGCAGTTTTCTTATCGAAAATGAGCGGTCTGATTTTAAGGTTAAACGGAGTTGGGGACATGATGAGGGGACTACTGTCTGGGATTATAAAACGGAAACCACCGATAATCCCAGCGTATCTTTAGAAGCCTGGAAAGACGCTATTGAAACTTTTCGTCCTATTCTTTCTTATAACGAGTTTGGTGCAACTCTCGATAAAGGGCCATCTCATCTCTATGATTTCGTGCGAAAAGTACTGGGTCTAGAGGAAATTACCACTGCCACGAAACGACTGGCCGAGGTCTCCAAAACGCTTAAACTTGCAGACAAGACAAAAAAAGAATGTCTAAAAGATCTCGAAATAATTCTTCAGAATTCTACTGATTCAAGAGCGGAAAGTGCACGAGGATTTCTTCAAGGACGAAAAAAGAATATCGAGGGATTGACGGACTTGTGTATTGATGAGGCGATTGAAGATTCGGATATAACCTTACTTCGGAAAGTGGCGACTTTAAAAATTCCAGAACTTGACGCTATATTGGAAGTAAGTGAGCTGCTTCGAGACGCGGACCATTTAGTAAAGAAAGCTACCACTTTAAGTCAGACCCAAGAAGGGAAAGCCTTTGGGGTTTTAAAACTCGCGGTGGAATCAAATTTTGAAGAAGAAGACGATTGTCCCGTTTGCCATACTCCGAATATGCTGAGTGCCCAATGGAAGGAAGATGCATTAAAAATTCTTTCCGATCGAGATGAAATAAACCAACTCAAACAACACGCGGGTGAAAAGAAAAGGAAGGCGATAAGAGAAGGAAATCAAATCCTAAGGTCTCTTCCAATGATTCCCCATAAGTGTACTTTGTCATCAAGAGACGCCGCTTTTTTTGCTCGGGAAAACTGGGTAAATGCCCCCGAAGATTTAGTTAAACGTGCAGGCTTTTTTGAACAACATTTTGAAAGGATGGTAAATGCGTATACTAATCTAAGAGAGGAAGCTAAAGCCGAACTCAAAGCACTGCACTCGGAATGGATTCCGATTCAGCACAGTATTATTCGCTATTTAGACGCGCATCAGGAAAGCGAAAAAAACGAAGGAAAAATTAAGGCGATAAAACAAGCTACCGATTGGTTAAAGAAAATCGATGCTGAATTACGTGAAGAACGCCTTGCGCCCATTCGGGAGCAAACCCAAAAAATATGGAAGCAGCTCGCCCATCGATCCAACGTAAGTCTAGAAGGGTTACGATTGGAAGGCAGTAGTACCAAACGTAAACTTAGTATTGATGTGAGTGTGGACGGAAAAGAAGCAACGGCGTTAGGCGTCATGAGCCAAGGGGAATTACATGCACTTTTGCTTTCCCTTTTTCTGCCGCGTCTAACCTCGGATCAAAGTCCCTTTAAATTTCTGATTATCGACGATCCCGTACAGGCGATGGATCCCGCAAAAGTGGATGGACTCGCCCGAGTCTTGGCGGAGGTCGCGAAGACGCGGCAAGTGGTCGTCTTTACGCACGATGCAAGGTTGCCTGCCGCGGTACGTAGAATGGAAATCCCCACTCGGGTTATTGAGGTGAGTCGTGGTGAGAATTCGACGGTTAAATTGAATGACAAACAGAACCGCGCGAAACAGTTCTTGGACGACGCTTGGATGGTGAAAGACGACAGGAATAAGTTTGGACCGAGCGTTGCTCAGAACGTGATTCCCGGTTTGTGTCGATCGGCTTTGGAGGCTCATTTACAAACTCAAGTTTGGGAAAAGTTGTTAAAAGAAGGTGTCGATCATCGAGAGATCGAAATCCGTTTGAACGATGTCAAAGAAAAGGGCGTTCAAAAATTAGCGGCGTTGGCGTTATTGGGAGATGCGAATAAAGGGGGTGAAGTATTCACCTATTTGAAAAACAAATCCCGCTATGGGATCGAAGCTTTCAAAGAAATTAAACAAAATGCTCATGGCGGATTTAGGGGAGATATCGAAACCTTAATAAAAAATACACGCACTTTGCTCCAAGATTTAGGGGCTATTTTATGAAACGTCAACGTGTTTTAGAAGATGCAAAAAGAGTATTGAACTCCGATGGGAATACCGAAGTCTGGTCGCGATCAGCTGCCTTTTTATTGCGCCAAGTTTTGGAAGAAAACATGAAGGATATTATCGAGCATAAGTACGGTATGTACATCTTAGGCGATGGCGAATCACCGCCCAGCTTTAGTTCCCAACTTATCGTTTTAAGAAGTATTATCGCTCCAGAACTCGCGGGGCAGGTTGCTTGGGCTTGGTCCGCGCTTTCGGCCGCAACCCACGCCCATAGTTATGAACTCCCTGCAACCGGATCGGAGTTGCAGAGATGGTTAGAGACGGTTGAGAAGTTGGTGGAATGGATGCGGGAAACAAGGTCTTAGCAAGATAACTTATTTAATTTTCGTGGGTCTACATTCCTAAGTTAAGTAGATGAACACCGTGTCCCAGACTTCCCACAAGAACGAAGACCACACATAAAACCACCATGCGATGCCAAAATTTGGAATTGTCGCCGCCACCTACGGAGGCAAACTCCGAGACAGAATCCGACATCTCGTCACGTTCGTGGCGCAGCGACTTCCCACCGGCTCGCAATGCTCGGGGGACGATAATAAAATGACCGATAGCCGCAGAAAGGAACACGACCAGTGCAGTTATAATGATGTGAAGGTCCGCATTAAAAGCGTGGATGGAACCTGAAATAAGCATCAAAAGACTGGCAATCGAAAGGACTTTGAAAAGCATTTTTGTAAGAAGCATTTGCAGTGGAATAAATTTTTCTTTCCCCATTTTTTTTAATAAAACAGGCGTTTGAATGAAAAAAAACCATAAGGTCGAACCCACTATAAATGACAATAAGATAGCATCGATGACCTTAATCGCGGACATGATGTTCTCCTTCATTTGAAGATTGCAGAGCGGCTATTCCGGCGAGAATAAAAGAAAGGAAGATGGCAATTCCACCAAGCAAAACTAAAAGGGGAGGAGCGCCAAAATAAATTTCGGCCAAGATTCCTAGGGGCATCAGTAGACCGAGGAGACCTAAACCCTCCACCCATTTAAGTAAGGTCTTTTTTGCATCTTGGAGATGGAACAAAGCGATTCCTAAAATCATATTGAGCACAGAAAACAATGCACCATGAACGTGCGCAAGTCGGGACTCAAAATGCTTACCTGCAGAATAACCCGCTATCCATTCTTCTTTTCCAGGCGCAAAATCACGGAGGTAAATGAGTAAAAATCCATAAGCCATAAAAAGCGCAATGATAAAAAAACCAGCAGCGAGGTTTAGTTTTCCAGAACCAAGTCTCTTCATAAGATCTCCCAAAGAAGTAGTATTTTATAGGATAGACAGTCGCCCGAAAGAAAGCAAGCGTTTACTTTGCTGGTGCTTTATATTTTGGAGCGTGGAGAAGGGAGGTCTTGCCTTACTATGCTATGGATTCCCTTTTATTTATAGGTACAGGCACCGTCAGGTTTATTGATGACTCCTTTAGGGAGACTATTACACTTCCACCATTTAGGTGCACATTTTTTATTACACTCACAATTAGGAACAAACTTTTGAGTTAGGGGATTATAGCCCTGCAACAGTGTTTGATTTTGCTAGGGTCTGAAATAAACGCCTCTTAGCCGCTCATAGTTCGACGAAGGAGGTGATGAACTGATTTATGGACAGTTGAGAAGTCAGAGGAAGAAAGGAATCCTTTAGTTTGACTCGACGAGATGTATATAATCCACTAAGTAAAGAAGGATCCATTGTAATAAAATCATGAAGATAGACACCGACTTAACGTTTTTTACAAACGACGAAAATCAAACGCTTTTACAGCGATTCAAAGCGACTTTAGCTGATACGCAGTATTTTGACGTGCTAGTTGGCTATTTTCGCTTTAGTGGATTCTATCAACTTTGCGATAGTATAGCGCCCATCCAGAAAACACGGATACTCGTGGGAATCGGCGTCGATCGTACCACGATTCGTGGTGTCGATTCGTTTCGTAGAAATACCTCGATCGATTTTGAAACACCGAAAAAAACCAAAGAAGCGTTTACGAAAAACTTAATTAATGATGTAGAGAATGCAGAAGAGAATGATTTTAATTTAGAACGTGGTCTCAATAAACTTATTGAGTTTCTAAAAACTCGAGTTCCAAATTTCGAGGAAGATGTCACCAAAGGTGGAAACGGAAATCAACTCGAAATCCGTGCGTTTCCGACTAAGAATTTACATGCCAAAGTTTATGTGGGGCGCTTCCCGGAAAAAGATCGCGACTTTGGTTTTGTTATAACCGGCTCAAGTAATTTTTCTTATTCCGGTCTTGTTGGAAACAGAGAGTTTAACGTTGAACTTCGTCAACGACGTGACGTGGAATTTGCCCTCGATCAATTTGAGGAATTGTGGAAACAATCTATTGATATTTCGGAGGACTTTGTAAGAGCCATCAAAACAAAAACATGGCTTAATGATTCGATTACACCTTACGAACTCTACCTTAAACTTGTATACGAATATATGCAGGAAGACATCAACCTTGACGATACTATCGATATCTTTCTTCCCCCTGGCTTCATGGCTTTGGAGTATCAAAAGCAAGCCGTGCAACAAGCCATTAAAAAGTTAAAAGAACATAACGGTGTGTTCCTTGCCGATGTCGTGGGTCTGGGTAAAACCTTTATCACCGCTCAACTTTTACAACAAATCAAAGGACGAATTCTTGTAATCTGTCCGCCAGTACTCAAAGAATATTGGGAAGAAAGTTTACAAGACTTTCGGGTCCCCGCTAAAGTAGAATCGCTTGGTAAGTTAGAAAAAATCATACGGGAAGGCTTTGAACGATATGATTATATTGTTGTCGACGAAGCGCACCGTTTTAGGAATGAATCTACACAACAGTATGCAGATTTACTAGATATTTGTCGCGGAAAGAAAATCATCCTGGTTACGGCGACACCGTTGAACAATCGAATCGAAGATATCTACGCCCAACTCAAATTATTTCAAACACCAAAGAAATCAACGATACCTGGCATTCCCGATCTCGAACATTTTTTTGTAGAACTACGGGGGAGCTTCAAAGGCATCGAGCGCGACAACCCAGAATACAAGAATATCATAACCAAAGTATCTAAAGAAATCCGTGAGAAGATTTTAAAACATGTCATGGTTCGCCGGACGAGAAGCGATGTCATGACCTACTTTAAAAAAGATACCGAAACGCAGAACCTTTTCTTTCCGGACTTACAAGATCCGCGACGTTTCGTTTATGAATTCGAAGGGAAAATCGAGCGCGTTTTTAACGAGACCATGGTATTATTAAAAACATTTGAATACGCGCGTTATACACCCCTTCTTTACTATTGTGGCACGAAAGTGCTCACCGAGTTCGAGCGCCAAACCCAACGTAATGTAGGTGGGTTTATGAAAATGATTTTGGTGAAACGACTTGAAAGTAGCTTTTATGCATTCCGAAAAAGTATCGGTCGTTTTGTGAAGTCTTACGAAAACTTCGTAAATATGTTCGATAAAGGAACGGTCTATATTAGTAAAGACGTCAACGTTTTTGAACTTGTTGATAATGATAGTATCGAACAACTTGAAAAACTGATTGAAGAAGGAAAAGCCCAGCAATACGATTCGAAAAAGGATTTTACGGCGAATTTTTATGAACATCTTCTAAAAGATCTAGAAACGCTACGAGCGATTCAAATTTTATGGAAGGACGTCCATGAGGATCCAAAGCTTGAAACTTTTGTGAAAAGAATTGGCACAGATCCGATTCTAAAGAACAAACAGTTGGTGGTGTTTTCAGAATCTAAAGAAACGGGTGAATATCTATTCGACCATATCAATAAAATCTATCCTGGTGAGGTGATGTTTTTTAGCAGCATCGGCGGAAAGATGGGTGTGAATCCGTCTATGCACGGAAAGACAATCGCACGTGAAATGATTACGACGGCTTTTGACCCCACCACACGACGAAAACAAAACGACAACATTAAAGTGCTTATCGCAACCGATGTACTCGCCGAAGGCATCAACCTTCATCGTTCCAATGTCCTCATTAATTATGATCTTCCTTGGAATCCCACACGTGTCTTACAACGTGCGGGACGTATAAACCGACTGGGTTCTAAGCACACAAAATTATATATTTATAACTTTTTTCCCACCACTCAATCGGATGAGCATCTTGGCCTAGAAACCAATATTACGAATAAAATTCAAATGTTTCATGATATTCTAGGAGAGGACGCGAAGTATTTGACCGATGGTGAAGAGATCGGGAGTCAGGAGCTCTTTAATACCTTGAACCAAAAAACAATTTATCTTGGAGACGATGAAGATGTGGATTCAGAATTAAAATATTTGGAGATGATGCGCACCCTTCGCGATAAAGACCCCGACCTTTTTGAAACAATAAAGAAGCTTCCCAAGAAAGCACGATCGGGACGTTTGATCGATGAAAACGAATCCAAGCTCATCACCTTTTTTAGAATCGGATCGCTAAAAAAATTCTATATTCACGAAGGTGGACAAAGTCGTGAGATTACATTCTTCGAAGCCGTGAATGAGCTTGAATGCAAACCCGATGCGCCTCGTCATGTTGTCCCTAAAGATTATTTTCATGGGTTGGAAATCAATAAACAACGTTTTCAAAATGACACGATTCAACCCGAAACGTCAGCCCGACGCGGAAGCTCGAATATTGGGTATATCGAACGCCGCCTAAAAAATAAGGCAGTCACGCAATGTAAAAAGTTTACTGATATCGATGAAGATTTTATCAGAGATGTGTTGCGCATGGTCCAAGAAGGCCGAGTCGCGAAAAAAACAGCGCAAGTGATAAAGAAAAAATTCGAAAAGACGCTCGACCCGCTCGACCTGCTTGGAATTCTTCGAAAGCATATTCGTACGACAGATACCAGCCAAAGCGTCGGCGAAGAAACGCGTAATAAGAAAGAAATTATTCTATCGGGCTACTTGGTCGCACCGAAAGATGTGAAGGAATAAACGATGAACGAGCAACAAGCAAAAGAGCTGATTAAAGATGTGTTTGATAGTCCTTTTGATCGTGAAAAATACACGAATTTTTTAGCCCATTTTTTGAATGATTTCGAGAAGCGGGATAGGCATTATTCTGGAAATTTGATTCCCGAAGCTTATCGAAAACATATACGACAATATTGGCGGGTCGGAAAATATGTGGATCCTGAAGGTGAGGAAATTGACCTTCTTGTCGTGGAAGTAAAGTCATTTAGTAAATTGGAAAAAGCGCGTTCGGCACTTCGGAATTTTGCGGTGAATCGGCTTGATAAATTCAAAAAAGATGCTTCACTTATCGCCTTCTTCGCAAGCGACGATCGCGGTGAAGATTGGCGGTTTTCGTTTGTCAAAACAGAATATACCGCGGAACTTGACGAAAAAGGAAAAGTCAAAACGAAGAAAAAGTTTACGCCAGCTAAACGCTATTCTTACTTAGTTGGTGTTCACGAGCACAGCCATACTGCAATCCAACAATTGCTTCCGATCCTAAGGCGTCAAAGCGACGCGAATATCGAGGAGATTGAAAACGCGTTTAGCGTCGAAAAAGTTACCGACGAATTCTTCAAACAATACGAAATGTTGTTCGAAAACCTTTCTTCATTCATAGATGATAAAGACATTTTTCAAAATCGCGAGGGTTCTCGCCGGTTTGCTGAGAAGTTACTAAGCCAAATCGTTTTTTTGTTTTTCTTACAAAAGAAAAAATGGTTGGGAGTCCCGAAAGGTAAAAAATGGGGTGAAGGCCAAAAAGATTTTATGACAGCTCGGTTCGAAACTATCACGCAAAACGGTGAAGAATATTATCGCGATTTTTTACAACATCTTTTTTATGAGGCGCTTGCAAAAGAAAGACAGGGAGAAGATGAACCTGGTTATTACGAGCGTTTCGATTGTAAAATTCCGTTCCTAAATGGTGGGCTCTTTGAAGCGGAATTCGACTGGAAAGATTTAGAAATAATAATTCCTAACGAACTATTTCGAAACGATCAGCGTACCGATGGCGGCGATGTAGGAACCGGAATTCTGGATGTTTTTAATCGATATAATTTCACGATAAAAGAAGATGAGCCTCTCGAAAAAGAGGTAGCGCTAGATCCTGAGATGCTTGGAAAAGTATTCGAGAAACTATTTGCATCGAGAAAAGAGTTAGGAGCGATATACACGCCGCGGGAAATTGTACACTACATGTGTCAAGAGAGTTTAGCACACTATCTCGATTGGGAATTAAACAGCTATAGTGAAACCAATAAACATAGTTTGGAGAAAATAGAGGATACGAAGATTGTGGTGTCGCGAGAGGATCTAACAGCGTTTATTAAACGCGGAATATTTTCATTGGAAGACGAGAGTTTTGTTAGGGACAAAGGTAAACCATCAAAAGCAACGGGCATACCGAAAAGTATCCGTGAGAACGCGCATCAGATCGACGCCGCTCTCCAAAGCATAAAAATATGTGATCCCGCGATCGGTTCAGGAGCCTTTCCGGTGGGAATGCTTCATGAGATTGTAAATGCACGCTTGGCGTTAAGTCCGTACCTTGATTCGTCTGCCACGCCGTATGATTTGAAACGACACGCGATTCAAAAAAGTTTGTACGGCGTGGATATCGATTCTTCCGCGGTTGAAATTGCCAGACTAAGACTCTGGCTTTCTCTTATTGTCGACGAAGACGATTATAAAGAAGAAAAAGCTTTACCAAATTTGGACTATAAGGTGATGGTTGGTAATTCCCTAATCGGCGCAACAAGCGACATCATTAATAACGAGCATCAAAAGAAACTCGAAGGGTATAAAAGTGAGTATTTTGATACATCAAATATTCGGACAAAACGTAAGCTTCGAAAAAAAATCAACGGTGCAATTCGCGCGATTTTGGACAGTTTATCTGAATGGGCGGGTTTCGAGATTGATTTCGATTTTACCCATATTTTTTCGGAAGTATGGTCGGAAAATGATGGTTTTGATATAGTAATCGGTAATCCCCCCTATCGAAGTATCTCGAAGTATTCCGAAGAGCTAAAACAAAAATGGGCATATCAAAATTATACGACTTTCGCAAAATCCGGGAATATTTATGGGCTTTTTTATGAAAAGGGATTTCGGTTGGCCAAACCCGGTGGCGTAGTCGCAATGATTACCCAAAATTCATGGATGAAAACAAAATATGGCGCGAAACTCAGGTCTTTTTTTGGAGTAAGAACCCAACCTTTAGTCCTCATTGACTTTTCCGATTTTGTTGTGTTTGACAGTGCTACTACAAACACTAATATTTTAGTTTTTCGGAAGCAAAATCGGTCACGAGGGGTTAGAGCGTGTTTGATAGATAGAAAATATGATCGCGTTTTATCTCTAGGTAAGTTCATTTCTTTAAATTCAATTGAGTTCGGAGAACTATCCAACAGTTCATGGACAATTCTCGACAAGAGAGAACTCGTTATAAAGAACCAAATTGAAAAAAAAGGCGTACCTCTTAGAGATTGGGATATCTCTATAAATTATGGCATAAAAACCGGTTTCCTCAAGGCATTTATTATCAGGGAAGAAGATAAAACGAAGTTGATACTTGAAGACCCGAAAAGTACCGAAATCCTCAAACCAGTTTTGCAAGGGAAACATATCAAACGATACAATTTTTCCTTTCAAAAAGAGTGGCTAATAACGAGTCACAATGGATATACTGCAAGTAACGGAGCCGCGATTGAAGCCATCGATATTCAAACTTATCCTGCAGTCAAGAAATATTTAGAGCACATCGAGTTGCTAAGGGATTCCGGTAGACTAGGAAAAAAATTAAAAAAAAATAAAGGACTATTTAAGAGAAGCGATCAGGGTAGAACACCGTACAATTTAAGAAGTTGTTCATATATAGAAGCGTTTGAAGGGGAAAAAATCGGATGGGGGAATCTAGCTAAAAGTTGTCAATTTTCTTTGATCCCCAAAGGTTTATACATCCATTCTCCGAGCCCTTTTATAAATTCCGGAGACCGATATTTATTGGGAGCGCTTAATTCAGAAGTCGCTGATTATTATATTCGATCGTTAGGAGTGACGCGTTCTGGTGGATATTTCGAATACTTATCGATGTATATTTCTCCAGTCCCTATTCCCAAACCGGAAGATGACGTGAGAGGTACGATTTGTATGGTGGTCAATTTCGTAATTTTCATCAAAGTAGAAATATATCGTGCATTCTTCGAACAACTTATCGATGGGCTCGTTTATGAGCTCTATTTCCCCGAAGAGATCAAAGCAGCGGGAAAAGAGATTTTTGAACATGTCGGCGAGCTCACACCGCTAACAGACCAGATGAGCGAAGAGGAAAAACTCGCGATCATTAAGAAGGAATTCGACCGTCTTTATGACCCATCTCATCCGGTAAGAAATCATCTTGAAACCTTGGACAGTGTGGAGGTTGTGCGTATAATCCGAGACGCATTAAAGAAATAATGAGGTCAAAATAATGATTCCGGAATGGGATACAAATAATGTGCTACCGCCGATTGCTTCCGGCGAAGCGGGACATTCAACAGAACGTTCACCTTATATATCGAATCTTCTAATGCTTGTGGAAAGTTCGCGACGTCGAAAAAAAGAATAGAAATTCTGTCGGGTTTGTTGGATTATAGAAGCGCACTCCACCAACTTGAGGTGGTGAAGGGATTCCAATGGCTGGACGGAAGTTTTATGGAGAATATCGAACACACTGAAGATCGGCCACCGAACGATATCGATGTTGTTACCTTTTTACATATTCCGAACAATAAACCTCAAGCGGAATTTTTCGCCGAGCACCGCCATTTGTTTCAACCGCAAGAAACCAAAAAACGATTTTCGGTGGATGCCTATGGCGCTGTTCTTGGTCAGCCTCTTTCGAAATATAATGTGAAGGATATCTCCTATTGGTACAGTATGTGGTCGCATCGACGCGATCACACGTGGAAAGGTTTTTTGCAAATCGACCTTTCGCCCACACACGACAATGCAGCGCGTAAACGACTAAAAGAAATCAAAACGGAGTATGTATGAGGTATAAAGAATATATTTCCTATCGCTCCGAAATTGCCGAGCTAGAGGAGATCCTAAGCGAAATTCCCGACGACCGTTTTATCGAAAAGATTGGGTTTGAATCGCGTTTGGAGGAAGCCCAAAAAGCCATCGAAGGTATCGATCCACCGCTGGAGCCTATGTACGCGAAACTTCTTTTTCGTGGTGCTCCGGTGGTGGATACGTATGGAATTTCTGCGAGCTTTGCGACCAAAGCGACTTCAAAATTTACTGAAGTCCATTCAACGCTCGTGGCCAGCCTTTCCGATCATTTGCACGATAATGGGCCACTACCTGGTCGAAACAAAAATAAACTTCTACTTGTAGGTACAGCGCTTGGATCCTTCGGTTTTGAATTCGAAATCCCTAGAAGCGATAACGAAAGTCTATTAGAAGATCCAAACGTCTCTGAACTCGCCATGGAAAAGCTCCTTCGCCTTTTTCGTCTTAGCTCGGAAGGTAGCGATGACCAAATCGCGGATCTATTGGCGGACATCCATCCAAGAGCACTAAAGCAATCGACTGATTTCTTAAAATATGTCAAGAAACAAGACGCTTGGTTTAGCTTGGGATTTAAGCGAGACACCTTTCGTTATAAAAATACAATGCATTTAGAAGCATCGATTCAACGACTCAAAGAAGATAATCTTAAGGAATATGAAGCGGAGTTTGAAGGCGAGTTGCAAGGCATTCTTCCGGTAAGCCGCACATTCGAATTTCGAACCGGTGCGCAGGTTATTAAAGGAAAAATTGGAAACGAAATCGAAGATGTTGATCTTCTTAACCATGATTATTTGTACAAAAAAGCAACGATAAAATTGAAAGTCGTTCAGTACGGTACGTCGAAACCGAGATACAGCCTTTCTACTGTTGAAAACCTATCGCTGAATGATAATTCTTAGAGCGATATGATTTCGAATTCTTAAGCCAGACCACGAGAAATAACCGATGAGAATCGAAACGATTGAGATCACAAATTACAAAGCTTTTCTTGGGAAATATAAGTTCAATATTAAGGGGAAGAACGTATTTATTTACGGCGAAAACGGGAGCGGTAAGAGCTCGTTATATTATGCGTTGAAAGATTTTTTTCAATCTTCAATTGAGAACATCGACTTAGGTGAATTGGAAAATATTTTCGTTGCAAAAAAGGATATCGGAAGCGCGGAGGTTAAGGTCGTATTTAAGACCGATAATGGTAAACACACGTACAAATGGAATACCGACGAAAACGCCACGCGTTCGGCGACCGACAAGCGAATTTTCGAGGGAAATAAACTAAAAAGTTTTCTCACTTATAAACATCTATTGTCGATCCATCATCTTTCCAAGGATGACGAAATCGATCTTTTTGACATGTTGGTAAAAGGTGTGTTGAAACATTTTCGCTATACGCTCACGGGTTCAAAGGAGCTTATCGAGTTGTGGAATGAGGTTGAAGAAGCAATTGAAAAAGATACGACACGGCAATTCGATAGTCGCAAAAAACGGGCATTGGTGAACAACGTTATCGATACATTCAACAATGCGTTCGGCGAATTATTTAAACCCGACAGCCCCGAATATATCTTAAAACACGCCGGCCCACTTTTAGAGTATTTTGGCCACAACACCGAAATCCGTCTTCAATATATCGATGTTAAAGCGAACGAGAATTATTCAGGATTGGAAGGCGGAGAGGTTCGGGTTAAATTGAAATACGCAGGAAGGGAGATCTCCAAACCTCATCTTTTTTTAAATGAAGCTCGATTGTCGGCCATCGCGATTTCGATTTATTTGGGAATGATAAAACGCCATATCCAGGGGATACCTTGCAAAGTGTTATTTCTTGATGATATTTTTGTAGGCTTGGATATTTCGAACCGTCTTCCCATGCTTCGACTATTAGAGGAAGAGTTTACTAATTATCAGGTGTTTATCACGACCTATGACAAGCCCTGGTTTGAATACGCAAAAGCGCATTTATCAGGAAAGGGGGATTGGAAAACGATGGCGTTTTATTCCCAGGAATTCGCCGATGGTACGTCGGTCCCGGTTGTTTTTGATGCCGATCAGGATCTGTTGTCAAAGGCGCGAAACCATCTTCAAGATAACGACTACAAAGCTGCCGCAGTATATGCGCGTTCGGCTTTTGAAAAAATTATTCGAAAATATTGTGTGGATGCAAAAAAGAAGATCGTATTTAAATCCTCGAATAAAAACTACACGACCGAAGATTTTTGGAAGGAAGTAAATAAAGATCTTGAAAAAGAGCTTATCATTCGTGTGGAAGACTATCGTCCATTGATTATAAATACTTTCAGCCACTATAATATCGAACATCATGAAATAAAAGGTGAACTAAAAGAAGCTATTCGAACGATCACCGACCTTAAGCAAAGTTTAAGGAAACTTACTTCCAGTTAGTAATTCCCAAGAATTATAGAAGCCGGTCGCGGAAACTTAACGACTTTGCTCACAACGAATATGACACTTTCACCGTGTACGCGGTTTCTTAGTTCGCTCACAAATATGGCAATTTTAACCGTGTCTACTTTCCTTGGGGTTGCGCGTCCGCGGGCTTCTTTGGCCACTGATGCTTTGGGTACCTTACCATCAATTCTTTACGCACTTCCGTATACGTATTTTCCCAGAAACTCGCCAGGTCCTCGGTGACTTGGGCTGGACGATTATTGGGCGCTAGAAGGTGGAGGCAGAGGCGAGTTTTTCCCTCGTTAATGGTGGGCGTCTCATGGAGGCCAAACATCTCTTGAATACGAACGGCAAGTACCGGCGGAGAAACAGTGTAGTCGATTTTACGATGTTTTCCAGCGGGCGTTATATATTTTGCAGGTAGTTCTTTTTGCAGCTTGCTTTTGGTTTCATAGGGAACCGTTTCCATTATTTTTTGGGCAAGTTTGATTTTTTTAGTGGCACTAAACGCGCGCTCGGATCCAACGATACGAGAAATAAAATCGACATCTTGCATGCGTTGTTCAAAGGTATTTTCGGGATCAAGAAGATCGACCCTTGCCATAAGTTGGGTAAGGTCGTCGGTAATCGTAAAGGCTTTTCTCCAATTTCGGATGACGGCTTCTGCGAAAAGGCGAGTCACTTCTAGGGGATCGGCACGATCTGTAGCAGTTCTTTTTCGGGAGAGTTCGAGACCGAAAAAACTATCGATTTCAAAGATTTCTAAACGTTTGTCCTTCTCATTAAAAAGAGGAACGACATTGGTTTCGACCATGGCGCGGAACATTTTTTTGTCGACCTCACACACATAATTTGCGACTGAACAGGTGACGCCATCGATCTTCTTGGTTCCAAAAGCGCGCAAGACGATAAGGTATTCTGAGCGGTCACGTTTACGTAATTTTACGTGAGCCGATCCGCCAGTAACCAATGCATAACGTGTTTCGGAACGTTGTATTGCAAATAAATCAGGGAAGGTTTTGAGAAGCAGTTTTCGAATATCATTTTCTTTAAGCGGTCCTTTTTGTCGGCAGCTTTTTTCAATTTGGCATGCAACACGGAAGGCGTTTTTGGGAAGTCCGGTTTCTGCGATTTGGCTTGCTCGTCGTCCAACGTCATCGCGTACGGGACGATCGGTGTAGGATCTGTCCAAGGAGAATTCAGGTTCGGAAAGTACCGCAGCGGCAAATGCACCTTCTCTTGGTAAGCCTTCTTTTCTGGCGTGAAGCACTAACGCAGCGAGGCGAGGCGGAAGAGGAAGTTCTACAAGTTCTTCGCCAAAGGGGGTAATGGCGTTTTTTTTATCGATGGCGCCAATCGCGTACAAGGTCTTTAACGCGATTTTGAAGGTGCTATCTTTAGGCTTTTCGAACCACCTAAAGTTCTCGATATCGTTGGTCCACTTTGCAGCTTGTAAAACCGCGCCCGTGATATCGGAACGTATGATCGAAGAGGTGCGAAACGCGTCCATTCTGAATTCGCTGTTCTTAGTCCAAACCCGGTAAGATACACCGTCTCCCTCACGGGCGGCACGTCCTGCGCGTTGGTCCGCACTCGCAAAACTAATAGGTTGGGTTACTAAATGATCAAAGCCTGTATGCGGATCGATAAAATCGATTTTCTCTATACCAGAGTCCACGACAATACGAACGCCAGGAACCGTGAGTGAGGTTTCCGCGATATTCGTAGAAAGAATAACGCGCAATTTATCGGAGGGCCCTAGTGCGCGTTGTTGTTCTTTCAATGAAAGTGACCCGTGTAGAACACGAACATCCGCTTCTGTATTTTGGAGGTATTGTCGTACGTTTTCGATGTTTCGTTTACCAGGCAGAAAAGCGAGTATATCGTGTTTTTCGCTTTCACCATTGAGTTGGTCTTTAATAACCTGCTTTACTACTTTTGCGACTTCGAAATCTCGGTCGTCGGGTAAAAGTTTAAGGTAATGAATTTCGTTATGAAATTGCGGAACCTTCACATCAACAATGGGCGCGTTGAAGAAATCGGAAACTTTTTTCGCCGCAATAGTAGCCGACATAATGATAAGTTTGAGGTCTTCTCTTATCGTCATAAGTTCGCGTAAAAACGCGGCACATAAATCGGTGTTTAAACTGCGCTCATGGAATTCATCAAGGATGACGATCTCATGTTTTTCTAGGAAAGGATCTCCTGCCAGTCTTCTTACCAAAAGACCATCCGTCACGAATTCGATCATCGTATTGGAGCTTGTTTTGCGGTCAAAACGTACCGAATACCCCACTTCATCGCCCAATTTACTATTACGATTACTCGCAACGTAACTTGCGAGGGAGGTCGCGGCTAAGCGACGGGGTTGGGCGATAACGATGGATTTTTTGGGCTTCAACGCGTCGAGAATGTGGGGAGGTACGCGGGTAGATTTACCCGTTCCGGGAGGCGCAGAAATAACACAACATCGCGATTCTTTTAGATGCGTTGCGATCTCATCAAGGTATGGATCAATTGCAAATTTAATGTTGATCTTCGATATGTAAGGTTTGAAAGGTCACCAAGTAAAGGCCGAAGCTAGAAACGTCGAAACCGGCGTCGGCGATGGCTTTTCTTTTTTTGGCTAGACTTGCGACTTCTAAGGAAGTGTTGATTTCAGATTTTCGGTCATGCGCTTCCCACCAAAGATAGTCGGGAAGGAGATCGCTGATGGCGTCAAAATGCTCGCGGAAAACGGGGATATCGAGTTTACGTGATGCGGAATAGGGCGAGTAACCGGGGAATTCCATTTCGATCGATGCAGTGAGAATTGAAAAGCCGAGATGGAAGAAAGTACGGTCTACGCGGTAGGGCGAGGTGCGTTGTTCGAAGGGACCGTAGTCGGTTCCTGTTAATCGCACATCGAGTCCATATTGTGATTTTGTAAACCTTCGCAAAGCTTGACACACACAACCTGCCTTTCCTTTTACGAAATCGTGTTCGACCTCGGGCAATAAGGTGGTGAGTACATCGTCGATGGGGTCGAATTCGTCGGCACGTTCTGGTGCCACGCGACTAAGGTATGACTCCAGAAATTGTCGGTGACTTACTTTATCTAGTTGGATTCCCAACACTAGACAGGTTTCGATGGCATGTTTTGCTCTTGTCATGAAAATGATCCTATCATCAAACTTAGATCTGCAAAATAAAAGGTTCAAATTTCCTGAGATTTAGCGGCGTTTTTCTAAGTGGGTTGGCGGGTTGGGAAGAAGTTCAGACGAAAGAGTGGGATCGGCCAAAAGATTTGACTTTAAATGGGCTCGGTTCTATGGAATAGACGCGTTGAACTAACGAAAGGTGACTAAAAATGAGTCTTCAAAGTTGGGGTAAATATCCCAAAAATAAAAGTAAAAGCTTTAGCTTTGATAAACCCGAAGGCCTAAAAAAGATTCTATCCACGTATAAAAATCTCATCCCTTTTGGAAACGGTCGTAGTTATGGTGATAGTGCGTTGAGTTCTCATATTATCGAAACGAGAAAGCATCGTTATTTTCTAGCCTTCGATGAAGAGAAGGGCGAGATACATGTTCAATCTGGGGTTTTATTATCGGAAATTTTGGACCTTATCGTTCCTAAGGGATGGTTTTTAGAAGTCACTCCAGGAACGAAACTTATTACGGTGGGTGGGGCAATCGCCGCTGACGTTCATGGGAAAAACCATCATGTTTCAGGATGTTTTAGCGAATCGGTGATTTCGTTTTCTTTAATGCTCGGCGAGGGTAAAGTTAAGGAATGTAGTGCAACGAAAAACAAAGAATTGTTTCGTGCCACTTGTGGAGGTATGGGGCTGACCGGTGTTATTTTGGATGCGAAACTGCGTTTAAAGAAAATCAATTCCAAATATATTGGTCAGACGACAATTAAAACGAAAAACTTGAAGGAAACCTTTGAGGCTTTTGAGGCTTATTCCGATATCCCTTATTCCGTAGCGTGGATCGACTGTTTGGCGAGTGGAGAAGGGATTGGGAAGTGCCTTCTTATGGTTGGTGATTTTCTGGATGATGGTAAGCTGGATTACCATCATAAGATGCAACTCAATGTTCCTTTCCGTTTTCCTTCTTTTTCTTTAAATAAAATTAGCGTCAAGCTTTTTAACTTCTTCTATTACGGAAAAACCTTATCGAAAGTGAGCAAGCAGAAGGTAGATATTGATACTTTCTTTTATCCTCTAGATATGATCGATAATTGGAATCGAATTTATGGGGAAAAAGGGTTTACCCAATACCAATGTATTTTTCCAAAAGAAAATAGTTTCGATGGGTTAAAAGAAGTCCTTGGGGCGATTTCAGATTCTGGAAAAGGATCTTTTTTGGCGATTCTAAAACTCTATGGAAAGGAGAACGAAAATTATCTTTCTTTCCCAATAGAGGGATATAGTTTGGCGTTGGATTTTAAAATAGAAAAAGGTTTATTCGAGCTCTTGGATCATCTTGATGAAATCGTCCTGAAGTATGAGGGCCGGATTTATTTGGCCAAAGATGTGCGTGTGAGTAAAGAAGTTTTCGAAAAGGGGTATCCAAAAATAGAGAAATTTCGCGCATTACGAAAGAAAATGAAAATGTCAGAACGCTTTAATTCCTTACAATCTAAAAGGGTGGATATATGAGTCACGTGTTAATCGTTGGTGCTAAAAGTGATATCGCAAAAGCGGTGGCTAGAATATATGCGAGCAAAGGTTATGATCTTTATTTGGCGGCTCGTCAGTCAGAGAAATTAGAAGAATTCGCTAAAGATCTTCAGATTCGCCATGGTGGGGAAGTAAGTTGTGTTGAAATCGATATCTTGGACTACGAAACACACGCTGAATTTTATCATGGCTTGCCAGAGAAACCGGAAGGAGTTTTAGTTGCTGTGGGATACCTTGGGGAACAAGAGAAAGCGGAAAATGATTTTGAAGAAGCGCGAAAAATCATGGATACGAATTATACGGGTGTAGTCAGTTTACTAAATGTCGTAGCCAATGATTTCGCGGAACGTCATATAGGTTTCATCGTTGGTATTAGTTCGGTGGCCGGGGATCGTGGAAGGAAAAGTAACTATATTTACGGTTCTGCGAAGGCCGCACTTACGACCTATCTTTCGGGATTGCGTAATCGTTTATACGAAAAAGGCGTGCATGTCTTAACCGTAAAACCAGGTTTTGTAGATACCCAGATGACTGCGGGAATGGATCTTCCTGAGAAACTCACGGCGAGTCCTGAAGAAGTGGCAGAAGCTATTTTTCATGCCCAACAAAGTGAGAGAGATGAGTTATATACGAAAGGAATGTGGAAATGGATCATGTTATCCATTAAGAATATACCTGAGTGGAAATTTAAGAAGATGAGTATTTAGACATCATCATCGTGCTCAGTAGGAGAAAAAAATGAAATACTTAATCATACTAACCATAGCTTTGGCTTTCGCTTGTGGGGACGAGCCGACTAAGAAGAATAACGCAAAGGGTACGAATAATCAGACGGTTTCGAACAATACCGGCACGACGAATAAGGGAACATCGGGTAAGTCGACGAACAACAAGACGACACAAGCTTCGAATAACCAAAGCGCGTCGAACAACACAACCGCAAACACCACGAACAATACCAATAAGGGCACAACGAATAATACGACATCACCAAAATCCAAATGTGGAAATGGGAAAATTGATGAAGGAGAAATTTTTGATGGAAGTGAATTCGGCGGGAAAGAATGCAAACGAGGAAAGCTTGTTTGTAGTGACGATTGTAAAACTATCGACGAGTCAAAATGCGATTCTGGAAGCGGAAAAATTACGACTTGTGAAGGTTTGATCGCATGCGTGGAACCCTGTAGAAATGGAAGTTGTTTTAAAGCGTGTTCGGCTCGTGCGGATAAAGCATCAAATGATCGCGTTGTTACGTTGGGAACGTGCATAAAGAAAAATAAATGTCGTGCGGCTAACGTTACCGATGACGCTTGTGTGGAAAAATATTGTGCTACCGAATTCGCAGACTGCGCAGCGAACTGATTCAAAATAGTAATCTTCTTTATTAAAACCCCTTAAGAACGAAGAGCTTTTCGTTTTACAAGATTATCTTTTTCTCGAATAAAAAGCGCGATTTCGTCTAAGAGAGCATCTACGCGTTTTTGATTTTCGCCCTCGAATTCCCCACGAATCTGCTGAATGCTTTTTAAAGAAGAACGTAGACCTTGAGTCACCTGGAGAGGACCCATGGCGTGATTTTTTATGGGCATTTCTGCCCATTCGCTTGCTTCGTCTAACATCGAAGAAATCATAGGGGCTAATTCCGGATCTAGGGATTTTGCCTTTTGGTGAAGTACAAACGCTTTTGCAGCGATCTTAGCATCGGCTCTTTCATCAGGACTCCAGTCAGCGCCTGTTAGTTCTTTTGCGATTACTTTCGGATTTATTTTCATGTTTTACCCCATCTTGATTGTGCGATTTCATCTGCTTCGTCTTCTTCTTTTTTTTCGTTGATTTTTTTTCGGCGCTCTTCTTCTTTTTGAATTAGCGTTTCCACCGCTTTTAACGCAGCTTCGCTTGCTATGAGTTCATCTCGTTTTTTGTCACGAAGTAAGGATGCATTTTTGAATGCTTCTCGGGCAGTGATCCTTTGTGCTTCTAATTCCTGAATGTCATCTTCTTTTGCAGAACGGAAATCATGAAAAAGGCGTCGATTTATGAGGCTTTGGTCGGCAGATTTCTTGCTCTCTTTTTGGATTAAGGCGATCGCGTCTTTGATTGAATTGCTAAGCGAGTTTACGAAATCTTTGATCCGTTGAACTTCTGATGCGACCTGCGCGAATTCCAACCTTTTCTCATCACGCGTTTTTTCGCGTATACTAAAAAGAGTTTTAAGTTGTTTGAGATCTGCACTCAAAAGCTGATATCCTCAAGGCGGAGAACGATATCCTCGAAGTCATTGAATTCCTCGGTATCTTGTTTAAGAAAGGTCTCGATGTCTTCAATAAGATCTATGGCCATATCTGTTTTTTCATCACTTCCATATTCGTAGGCGCCTAAGGTTATGAGGTCCCGTTTGGATTCATAGGCCGCGAGAAGTTCACGAAAACGATTCGCCGCTTCATTGTGTTCTTTGGTGACCACACGATTCATAACTCGGGAAAGGGACCCCAAAATATCGATCGCTGGCCAATGATTTCTGGACGCCAGTTTTCGATCAAGAATGACATGACCGTCCAGGATGCCACGCACTTCATCGGCAATGGGTTCGTCCATATCTCCACCAGCAACGAGAATCGTATAAATTCCTGTGATAGAACCTTTTTCCGACTTTCCGGCTCGTTCAAGAAGCTGAGGCAACATTGCGAAAACACTTGGCGGATATCCTCTTCTTGCTGGGGGTTCACCCGCCGCTAATCCCACCTCACGTTGGGCTCGGGCAAATCTTGTGACCGAGTCCATCATCAGTAAAACGTCTTTTCCTTGGTCCCGAAACCATTCTGCGATCGCTGTCGCCACAAAGGCGGATTTCAGACGCACAAGACTGGGTTGGTCGCTGGTCGCACAAACCATGATGGTGCGTTTTCGTGTTTCGGGGGTTAGGGTATGTTCGATAAAATCGCGTACTTCTCTACCTCGTTCCCCAACCAAACAAATGATCGTGACTTCAGCATCTGTGCCTTGAGCTAACTGTCCGAGCAGAGTGGATTTCCCCACACCAGAGCCTGCAAAGAGTCCAATACGTTGTCCTCGCCCAAAAGTGAGGAGCCCATCTATCGCACGAATTCCCATTGGAATTGCTTCCGCGATTGGCGCACGAGAAAGGGGGTGGGGAGCGCTTCGCATAATGGGCCAGTCTTCGCCTTGGAGCGGCCCAAGACCGTCAATGGGATTTCCAATACCATCTAAAACTCTTCCTAAAAGATCTGATCCAACTTTGATAGAAAAGCGTTCTCCGCTTGATGTGATTTCGGCTTGCGGCCCGATTCCTTCCACACTTCCTAAAGGAATAAGAATGGCGAGTTGATCTTTGAATCCAACCACTTCCGCCAGTCGAATACTTCCGTCGCTTTTATGAATCTGAACCAAATCGCCGATTCGAGCTTCTGGTGCGATGGCCTTTACCACAGCTCCGGTTACTTCCTTAACACGTCCGCGAATGGCTACTGTCGGCGTTTGATTGAGTTTTTCGGAGAGCTTTCCAAAGAGGTTGTTGCTCATGATGGCTCCAATAAAGCGGATTTTAACGCGTTCAATTGGACTGAAAGTCGACCATCAATTCTTCCATCAGCGGTTTCAATAATACATTCCCCACGTTCCACGCGATCACTGGCTTCAAGTTGAACCGGATTCTGATCTGTGGCTTGCAGCAGAATGTGTTTCTCTTCTCTAAGAAGAGAAAGGTCCTTTGGGTGAGCAAGAACCACGATGCTTTTTTGGTCCACACATTGAGATAAAACTTGGGCCACTATCGAGCTAATCAAAGACGGATTTTTTTCTAAGGATTGCCCAATAATGCGTTCGGCGATTTGGAATGCAAATTCGACAGCATCTGATTGAGTATTTTTTTTCGCGATTGAGTATTCGTTTTTCGCTTTGATAAGGTTTTGCGCGACTTCTTTATAACCTTTTTGGACCCCTTCTTCATGTGCTTTATCCTCGATTTTTTTCGCGCTTTCACGGGCGTCAAGAATAATCGTTTCAGCTTCAAGTTCGGCTTGGGATAAAACTTCCATGACCTCAGATGTTTGGTGAACCACTTTCGCTTTAATTAAACGATTGGGTTTTGAAAAGAGTTTTTGAATTCCTTCCGCGTATCCTGCAGGAGATTTCCAGAGTCGAATTATGTTATCGTCCATTGTCATCTCCATTTTCTCTTTCGTCAAAAGCTAAGGAATCGAGAATCTCGTGAATTCTGGAACGTAACGAAAGAGCAAGCTTCTTACGAGAGCTTTTGAGTGAGAGTTCCCGAAAAGCTCTTAAATGTGGCGCCCAAATATTGTCTTCGTTTTTAAGGAATTCGGTGAAAGAGAATTCACTTTCATGGACCTTAGAAAAACAGATGAGATAAAAACCGATGTGTTCAAGTCCATGTTGGTTGAGGTTCAAGTATGCATCTCGAATCAACTTTGCCATATCATCGTCGATCTTACTTTCAAGACCTCGGTCCCATATAGGAAAGAAGCTTGGAGGTATCGACTTTTTAAGACGCAACCGTAGGCGACTGTCCTCACGTTGTGAGAAGGCTGCGATTTCGTGAACCGCGATCATTTTAGTGAGCTCTCCAAGACTCTTTTTATGTAGAGACGGCGTGAGGTGGAGAAGTTCGAGCAATTGAAACGCGAGAAAATCATTGGTCTGATTGTTTAGAATAGCATCTAATTTTCCCTGCCAGTGTTCAGGAAGTGCGTTCCGTTTCTGCTTAATCGATTCCTTATCAATAGCGTCTACATAATCGTTTAACGTGATCAGGGAAGAGGGAAGATTTTTTTGGAGTTGATCGACGTCAATATGGTGCAAGCATGAATCGCGGGGATCTGCGAAAGTTGCACGTTTGGCCAGTGCGAGCGAGGTACCATAATGGTAGTCGAAATTCACGAGCGGCGCTTGATAACGAAGAATACAAGAATTCCCGCCAAACCAACGATCATCATGACGAGTATGAGAACCAGTGCCTGAAATGCGGTCTTCGAATCTGACGAAAGGGAAATAGGTCCTACTGCTACCATCTCTGGTGCTTTGATTGGGACGCCAGCATGTGAGGAAGGAGTGAAGATAACAACCACGTTTTTGGGGTCGAGATTCTTAACGGAACCTGCGACAAGTTCTTTGACACTTTTCTCGTCTAAGGGAGGTTTCATTTCCCGATGGCGAATCACCACACTTGCACGCGGTTCTTCAGATGCTTGTGAAGACAATCTGAGTCGGCGTTTATTGGGCACAACCAAATTAACCTGGGCGTCTAGAACTTGATCGATGGTGAGTAGACTTCTTCTAATTTCTTGGGAACGGGCAAAGTTTTGAAGAACGTGCTCTTCGCCTGCCGTTGGAATCAAACCTTGAGAAGGGTAGAAGGAAGCAAACCCTGTGGGCTCTGGGCGCGGAAGACCGAAATTTTCTAAAACGTGAATTGCCCTAACTTCCGCTCCTTTGGGAACAACCACCATGAATTTTTCTTTATTTGAGGTATCTAAAAGTTTTTCACCGGTTACCCCATTTGATTCTAAGGCAACGATGATCTCGTTTGCTGAAGTTTCGTTAAGGTTGTGCTGCAATTCTGTAGAGCAACCTAAGGCGAAGAAAAGAATGGTGAGCCCAACATACTTGAACATGAATTTAAACCTGAATATTCATTAATTGCTTGAAACCGGCGGCAGTTTTGTCAACGACTTTGCTCGCTAGGTCCACTTCCTGTGTGTATTGGTATAATAAGGATTGCATTTTTAAAAGCTCTTTATTCGAGATATCTGCACCTCTTTGAATTCTTTTCATCGAACGCTCGATTTTTTTCCCATCTTTGAGCGTTTTATCTACGAATTTTCCAATCGAAGAGTTTTCGAGTTTACTTGAGAATTTTTTCTCGGCAGAAGTTTTTGGTTTTTTAGACCGAGGATTCGAGAAGTTGGTTCGGCGGTTAATTTTCATCATCATATCCTTTCAGTTAGCTTCTTTTCGGCCATGTTGTGAATGTGTTGCGTCTTATTTTGATTTTTCTTTAATTTTAGACCGAAGGACCGGATTTGATGCTCATAATGTCTAGATGAGTAGAAAAGTGTATCATCCATTCCCTGTCATCAAAACTAAAATATCTCTTATTGCACAGGGGTTTAGGTGGGGTCGCTGAAACGAAAAAAGAAAACGGACGATAAGGTATCTAGAACGTTTTCGAATGGCGATCTGGGAGTGCTACCAGCGAGTCCTTCGAATATAGAAGTTGATCAAGGATTGGTACCAAACTTCTTCTGTTCTGGGAGGGTACGAGTTAGATTTTCCCGAGCCGGTATAAGTCTACGAGGTCCTTCAAGATTTGAATGCTCATTTCAGGCTAATCACCTGGGTGGCATTCAGATCAAAATGCTCTTTTCCTTGTTCCTATGAATAAGGAAATAAATTGGGTCTCAAAAGATCTCGCGCTACTGTTTTCGGTGGTGAGCAAATTGGGAGGGAAGGTTATTTCCTTCCTCTTCCAATTTGTTTTTTTTGATTCTTTAGAAAAGAGGAATTTTCAAAAGATGAAAATTCATGCACTTCTCTGTCTACCATCGGTCAAGTTCTTATGACCTTCAGAGCTGAAAACCGATGTTCAAAACTGAAAATCAATGAACGGAAAGAGGGAAGAAGGAATTCTATTCTTGAGTGGTAAACACTGCTTCACCGGCGAAAATTGGTGGAAGACCTTTTGATTCTGGAATGAAGGGAATGCCATCACCGTCGGAATCGCCACCCGTTTCGCCGCTGGCTCCACCTTCTGACAATTGCATTTTATTTCCAACATTCATGAAAAATGTGGTGTAGATGTCTGAAGCTTTTACTTTCTTTCCTTCTAAGGCTGCTTCTCGAAGTGCGCCAGCAAGGATAGCAAAGTTACGTGGTGTGTAGGTTGCTATTTTATTATCCAAACTGGTAAGAAACAGTCCTTCTTCTTCAAGGTAGAAATCTGCGATAAGTTTGTCATAAGCGGAATCTGCTGCGCTTTTGTACTTTGCATCTTTTGTTACTCGGAAAGCAATATATAGTGCTCGAACAGCTGCGGCTTGAGAAGAAAGACTCCGAGTGTTGCTGTGGGTTTTACCGATTTCGATATTGTCGAAGTAAGCTCCGCCATCGGAAAGGTTTGCGATGAGGAAATCGGCCTGTTCCTTAATCGCATTCGTTGCTCCCATTTTTAATGGCGTAGTTGAAAACGCATCCCCAGTAAGGCCCTCTAAACCTACAAGAAGATACGCGCTAGACACAGTGCTAACCTGTTTCCCACGTGTAACCACGCCTCCTGCAAGGTTAGAAACATCAACATAAACTTTCGCTGCGGAATCGTAATGCATCGCTTTAAGATTCATAAAGATGAATCGAGAAGTTCCACGCATCAGATCGAAGGGACCAGGTGTGCCTCCATTTTGAGACGCTGCTGGTGGGAAAGGTTGTCCATCAAAAACTTCTTTATATGCGTAATGACCTGCGTCGTTTGCATTCGGATTCATCATATCAGCGAAACTTGTGGTTCCCCATAATACACTTGCTTGATCAAAAAGATGACTACTCGCATCATCTATGGTTTTGGATGCCATGCGAGGAGGGAGACCAGCCATGACCATCTCTTCCGTGATAGTTACGCTATGTGGAAAATATTGGATCCCATTTTTGGGATCGTAAGTTTTAAGATTTACGGGTTTGAATGCAGCTCCATCGTATGCAAAAGCGTTGGTGAGGAATGCAACTTTATTGATTCCCATCCCAGTAAGAGCCATGCCAATAAAGCCGTCACGAGAGTCACCGCCGTAAAAGATATTGTTGTTTGGATCAAACATCGGGCTTGCATCGAGGTCCGGCGAGTTCGTTCCGTCTGCGTCGATTCCATTGTCATCTTTGTCATGGAAGCTTCCTAACATGTCCTGAGCCCATAAGTATTGTTTCATTAACGACTGCCCCATTGATCCGGGCTGGAGAGTTTTGGTCATTTTGCTGCGGTCCCAGCGCACGGTTTTTACGTCTTCCCACGCGAATTTTTCGGCGTCGACCTTTCCAGGAAGGTGGGGGTCACCGCTTGTGAATTCCGCGAATTGAGGCCACGCATTTCCTGGAGGAGTTTCGTTGGCAAGTTTACCAAACATTCCCATCATTCCCATCAATTGTTCACGTTCAGAAACTCCCTTCGCCACCGCTGCTTTTCGGATTAGAGGAGCCCACATTAAATGCAGACCTATTCCAGAGTTTCTTACCACAGTACCAAGTTGATATCGCGAATACTCATAATTCTCGATACCCAAAACATAGGCTTTGTTGTCTGGAAGCCCTGGTTTTTCCGGATCTAGTTTATCTAAATCGTAACCGAGAGCCTCAGCGAAAGGTTCGCCGCTTTCATTGATTTCGTTGGCAAGTAACATTTGGTCGGAGGTGAAGTAGGTCCCTACTTTGATCACGGGAGGCGTCTTTATTTTCATGTCGCTCCCCATATCACCTTCAGTTTTCATGTCGCTTGTCATATCGTTTTTTGTCATGCCCATATCGTTATTTGAATGGTTCATGTCGATGCTAACATTGTTATTGTTGGTAACGGGATCATCGCTACACGCGATTCCTGTTGCAGAAAGGGCGATGGCGGCTATTAAATACTTATTCATTGAGATCTCCTGCGTTAACGCATTAGGGTTCATAGGCTCAGATTCGAAAAAAATGAAAAGGATTCGGTTTAGGTGGGATCGTTCTTAATTTACGTTCGCTTCTCTTATTATTGAACTAAATATTGAGCGATTTCTTTGTGATCTTTTATCCACATCAAAGTATTGAATGAAAAGAAAGAAAGATTGTCAGAGGCTAAAAGTACACCCCTCTTTTTGTTAATGTTTTTTTAGGAATCTGAAACTTCCTTAATCTTATTTCCGAAATATTATCTTTTAAAAAATGCGGTCGCATTCGATATTAACGTCACACTTGCGTTCGATTAAAAGTGATGGTGTTGGACGATTTATCTTGTAAGTCGTCATTTAGTAAACTTGAGAACCTTTGTTCACTTTTTTGCCTTCCCGTTTGTTTAACGCGTTGAATGCGGTTTTCAAGCTTCTAAAGCTTTGTGTTTGGATGTTTTCTGAGGCAAGATTATTCTTTTCTTCGTAAGAGTATTTTTCGTTGTCGCTTTCGCTAAGAAGGAACGATGTGCCAATACGGTGAAGGCCAAGAAGGCATTGATAGTTCTTTTTTTTCAAGCGAAGTGTGGTGGTTAGAATATCGGTGTTTGGTAAACTTTCCAACAAATATTCGAAATCTTTGATCGAGATTAAAGAACCTCTAAGATCAAGGTGTTTGAGATTTTGAAGAGAAGCAAATTCTTTTAGATGCTTCGTTTTCCAAATAACGCGGGGTGTAAATTGTTTTGAGTAGTTGGACTCTAGTTCGATACCTAAGTGTTTACTACTTTTTCCATTATGTGGAAAGTGCATACCGTTGGAAGGTGTTCGGTTAGCGGGATCTGGCTTTAAGTTTAGCGAGAAAAGAGTTGGGCTTTTTTAGTCCTTCGAGAAATTCATGATACATGGTTTGAGCGTGTAGAAGAGGACCAAAATTTGTGTCGTGGGTTTCACACCATTTAAGGGTTTCCATATTCTCTTTGAGATAATCATCCTCGAAACTGAGGGAGTCTAAAATACTCCGAACGATCGCGTCCTTCCATATCCGATTATCTTTTATTGAGAAAAGATAACGTGCTCGGTTGAGGTAGATATTGGGATGTTCATGGCGTATAAACTCTAACTTACCTTTTCGAATTCTATACTCATCGCTATAGTTGGAACAATCATCCCATAAAAGAAACCAAGTATCTTCACAAAATTCTGCGATGCTTTTAATGCCTCGGTAAAGATTTGCATATGCTACGTTGGTCCGGTCTGAAAGATGTCCAATTGATATAAAACGATCTTTCGAGGAAATACCGTCCTGGAATAATCCTTCTCCACGATCAATATCGTCTGGAGTAGTAATGTTAATCAGGTCCCAAATTGTGTCCTTATCTACGAAGCTTTTAACCTTTTTTTCTGCCTCTTCAATGAAAGATTGAACGATTCTAATATTGTGAATGTTAAAACCGTCTCCGAAAAAGGGTTGGATACTTAGAACGAAGAAGCTTTTTCGTTCCACAAGATTCTTTCCCATAATAGATTTTTCGAATTCTTTTTGATTCATGTTTGGCTCGGTTTTTGGAACTATTTTTAGTAAAGATAGATACTTATTGATGGGATCATTAATCCTGCTTTAGTTTCGCCAGAACATGAAAGTCGCCTGCTTCTTGAGCTAACCAAATTTCGAGAGCCGTATAACCGGCTTGGTTAATGATAGTGTAACCTTGAATATCCCATTTATCTTTTATCTCGTTGCAATCTGATACTCCATGTTTTTTCATGAAAGATTTTGGTAAATTCGCTGAATAGTTCCATGTCGATTTATCCCTTCTTTTTTCAGGATTCGTTTTATGTACAAATCGAGCAGGATCCCCCCACCCATCATCATGTAGATCAGGGTTCGAACTCGCGAAAAGGAATTTCGAACTTTTTGTGGGCCCCTTTTTTTGCATCGCAATTGCTATATAGTTTTGGTCTATCTTAGAGGCATTGTATATTTCTCCATGAGCATCGAAACGAACACCTGAACCAGAATTGTTCAGAACCCTTTCTTTTAGTACTTCGATATCAATTAACGGAATGGGCACTTCTCGAACTATGGGAGTTTTCCTTTCATAACTTCGGTCGATAATTTTATCTGTCGTATAATGGGTAAGCGCATTCCATTGGTCTTGGGTCGACGCCAAAACCTTGGTTCCATCTACGTTTCGGAATTCGTTTCCTTTCAAGTAGAAACTTGGTTTCTTCTTCGGTTCTTTTCCTGTGCTTCCTTGCATAACATCATCATGGACGTTCCATTTAAACATTTTTTGGGTGGTATGAGACCTCGTCGCCAAACTCGCCTCGAAAAGATTATTCACATAATCTACCTTTACGCTATCGCTCGCGGAGGCGACTCGTGTCCCCCAATGGTAAACATAGTTATTAATTTGCCGGCTGGTATGTTGCTCACCTCCTCCAAAGTTTGCAGGTTGTCGGTGGTTTATTCCGATAAAGGAATTGGCCACAAGGTCTATTTTTATATCTAAGTTTTTCCACAAAGATAAACGAGCGTCGGGGTCATCAGTAATGCTTTTATATACCCCGTGAACAATCCCCAAAGGCACCGAAACGTTGTGTCCAGATATCGATTCATGCCACAAGTTGTTTTGAATGGTGACACGCGTTCCCTCAGATTTCATTTTAGAGGTATAGCCATACATCATAACACCATAGGATCCCCAACCCGCCGAAACGTGATCGAGCATAATATCTTGTGAAGCAGTAAAAGCCAGCTGTCCAATTCGACCTGTGGAACCATTTAACAAAGCTTGCCAACCTCCCCGAAATCCTGCGAATCTAAGAATGATGTTTTTGGAATGGTTGAAATAAAAGGATCCATCATCCTTAGCCTCCAACACCCTATTCGTGAATTCTATCCCACCAAGACTGTTTGCAGACTGCCCACCCACTGTGATGTTTTTTCGTCCCTTTAAATTTGCCCACGTTCCTAGGGTGGCGTGTCCCACTTCAAAGAGACCGCCACCAATATCAAAAAGGATAGTGGTGTGTTTTTTGGGATCGGACTTTTTTAAAATATCATAAAAGGACCCCTCACCTCTCGCACTACGATTATTAACGTAACGAACATCACCACCCCTTCCACCTGTAATGCGCCCCGCTGCGCCAAGCGCTGTAGGAAACGCCTTCAACACTTTAAGAGTGATTATTTTAGAAGAGGCGGGCAAATCGGAAGCGATATCACTCGTGTTTAAATCTGAGATAGAGGAAACATCCGCGATATGAAGATCAGAATCGATATTCGCATCTCTTAGGCGGCGAGTGTTTCCTGAGTCAAGTTCGCCAGGCTCAAGAGTCGCCCCGTCACATGCAATAAGAAAGACAAACATAGAATCTATTCATGAGGCGTCCAAATAGAGAAGTAGTGGTGTATGTTTAATCAATGAAGGGCTTCTTAATCCTTGCAAAGGAAAGGAAGATAAAACCTTATGGCTGCTCTGAATGTTCTAGTGGTAAAAAAATTCGAAAAGCATTTGACTTTATAACGCAATGCGTCAGGATGAGAAAAATTAACGATGACGCGTTGCGTTATTGATGAAAAGGATACCAAATGTTGTCAATTACTGAAAAATTATTAGACCCCAAAGAAATCGTAAAAGATCTCAATGAACTCGCTGCTTCTGGAAAAGATTTTGTTTTTTCAGGAAAGGAGCAAGTAGAAAGCGGTAAAGCTCAAGTCGAAGCGAAGATTTCGATTATTCATCACGACCTCAAGCTTTCTGCCTTAAACGCATCAGAGTCGTCATTGAAAGTGACGAGTCGTTGGGCAAAAAACCTCAAGCTTAACGTTCCAAAGACACGGATTGATCGTGTGATTAAGATTATTGCTTCAAGGAAATTGGCGTTAAATGAGCCAGCGATCAAAAAGTATGACACCTTAACGGTGAGAGAAATTAAAGCGAAGTTGGTCGATCTTAGCGTGGCAGAACTCATGACTGTTCGTTCCTATGAAAAGAGCCACAAGAATCGCAAAACACTTATTTCAGCATTAAGTGAACGAATTTAGTCTCTCTTTTTAATTTCACTTTGGAGCCTTTGGCTCCTTTTTTTTGACACGCTTTTTGTGAGATTTTCTTCATGTAGATCGATCTGTTGTTTATGAGGCGCCAAAAAATGTCTCTAATAAAAAAAAAGGGCAATATAGCGTCTATTTTTTAGATTTCCTGGAATAATGATCTGAAATGGAATACATTTTATAGCAAGCCTGTTCTATGACTAACAACTTGAACCTACGCGAGGAAACATGATTTCACCTACCTCAATTCTTAGAAGCCGTTCTTTAATGGCTGCTTTATTTATTTCTGCTGTCATTTCGATGCTCGGATTTTCTTTATTTTCTGCGGTGTTTTTTGGAAACACGTCTGAAAATATATTGATTAATGATGGTACGGTATATCACCAGAATGGGAAAACAATCCCACAATGGGTCCAAGCCATCAGCGTTCATGCGGACAGAGGTCATTTTAGTGCGGCTGTTGCCACATCTGAACGCGCTTTACATGAGCATCCCTACTCAGAGATTCTGGTTAACCTAAAGGCAATTCATGAGATGGATGCTCACCGTTTTCATGACGCGGTAAGTACCTTGAGTAGTGCTCAAAACCGCATTTCGCCAACATCAGGGACTTTGGAAAATAATCTCGCTTGGGCAGGGTTATGGACTGGAATGAATAGAGAAAAACTTCAACGTCTTTACACTTCAGCCCTCAGTTATGAGCCGACCAATTGCAACATCCTTCACACAGGGTTGTGGGTTGAATATGCGGTAGCTTCCGAAAATAGTGGCGTACGTAAAGTGAAATCGATCGATAAATTCAATAACTTACTTCAAGCCTACGAAGGATGCGAAAATCGTTCAACGACACGCACTTCTGATGAGTTTGGTTATGAATTAGTTGGAGCGGGAGTGTTAGAGCAGGAAATGCGGAGTTTGGTTCTTCATCGTGCATCGCGTTATCAATCTCGATTCCTCTCTCTCGGACTAAATATGTCAAAACAAGACGCACGAACTATTTGCGATAACGCATCGCCTTTAGCTAATCTTCGCGATCGCTGTGAAGGCGCAATACGAACATCTCGTAGTAAAGTTATAATTCGATTCTAGGTCTATCGAAAAGTTGTAATTCAGGATGCAGTTATTGCATACTTTTTTTTTGGGCGGAACTATTAGGTAGATCATTCTAGAAAACAAAAAAGCCGTCCATAGGACGGCTTTTTCAGCAGAGGTACCAGGATTCGAACCTGGGGATGTCGCTACCAAAAAGCGATGCCTTACCACTTGGCGATACCT
>JAUTBZ010199308.1:0-21452 GCA_032361785.1 Lepetodrilus galriftensis | reverse complement strand
CACCGCTGTGTGGTTTACAAATCTCCACTGCAACACCCCCAACTGCGTCTTACTATATCATACAAGGGAACATAACTCTAATGTTTAATTACACATTCCTTCTTAGAACAGTGATGCATCAAAGACAAGATAAATGGCGGAACGTTCCCTTTTTTAATATAAAATATGATTTGTTTTATAACTATTGAGTGCTAGGGGATAATACATAAGTAAATAACAACTTTTGGGTGGATAAATCAAGCGTAATTAGTCTCAGATCAAAATTTGTTTGTCAATTATCCAGGTCTTATCAACTGTGATATTATGCCTTTAAATATATAATATGCCTGTCATCTTACTGCTAATACTGGTTATGTCTCAAGAATTATCTCAGCATTTATATTAAATATATCTTTGTCATTCCGTAACATGTTAAATGATTTGTATGGATTAGTCTGCCTTGCGAAGGTTAAGAGACATAATCTTTGAGTCGATGGAAATATCTGTGTTGTTGACTTTAAATCGGATCAAGAGACTTTTTTATTGAGATTGTTGTCAAGCTTGTGAGAATTCAAAGAGATAAGTTACATAAGCATGTGATCATATTGTCATACCTCGCCCCAAGCTGCTCCTGCTATGAAGTTCTTATCAGATTCAAAAGGTATAATTAACGCTTGAGAATTCCAGGGGTCACGTGTCTTGAGATCACCATTAATATATCATGACTGTCGCAGCACCTCCTAGTCCTAGTCCTATCATGACTGTCACAGGATGTTGAGAAGGAAGGTTCTGGAAATGGGAGATACTTTATCATTGAGTTTGGAGGATGTCAGACTACTATTGTCAGATGCCAGACTACTGCCAAACATCAGACTATTAATGTTAGATGCCAGGCTACTATTGTCAGATGCCAGGCTACTATTGTCAGATGCCAGGCTACTATTGTCAGATGCCAGGCTACTATTGTCAGATGCCAGACTACTATTGTTAGATGCCAGGCTACTATTGTCAGATGCCAGACTACTGTCAAACATCAGACTAATGTTGTTAGATGCCAGGCTACTTTTGTCAGATGCCAGACTACTGTCAAACATCAGACTAATGTTGTTAGATGCCAGACTACTTTTGTTATATGCCAGGCTACTATTGTCAGATCGCCATTCCTCATGGTATGCTGGTCATACAGAGATGTCGTCAGTGCCACTGACAATGCTGCATATCGACCGCTACTGCAGTGACACTGACACTGACACTGACACCAGCAGCTATCATGCTTGAGTTACATGTACCTGGGAACCAGTACACTGCTAATATTCTTTGTATTTTTTGGTTGTTGTTTTTTCTTCGTTTTTTTCTTCTTCTCCTGGAAATGTTAAACCCATACAGATACAAAAGTCAAAGAGTGGATCATGTGTTTGGAATTAGTTTTATTTTCTAGATAAGACTTCCAAGAAGGCACTATTATAATATTAGTGGGATGCACCACCCATGTACCCCACTCTCTGGATCCACAATTAGTACTCCCACAATTAGCACACCCACACCACTCAATAACTAGCGAGTGCATCCAAACACAATATTTATAACAATGAGACAGATCGCCTTCAAATGGCAAATATCAATTATTGTTTTATTTATCAAACACCACTACAATGTAATTCTCAATATTTTCCGTTGTGTACACATGTTAACCTAATAAGTTAACCTAACAGTTAACCTAATAGTTAACTTTGATCCTGGCAATGAATATGACCTCTGGTCGTGGTCATGTACAAGTCCTGTGTGTTCACTGACGTTCTCGTATCTTGTTCACTGTTTACGGTATTTGTACAGCCTCCATTGCCAGTCTTGGCCTCCTGACTTTGTCAATCAATCGCGGTCATTTGTCAAAAGCTATGATAGCATGCCAGTTAGCTGAAACCGTATCGCCATTATCAAATACCACAGCATTGTTTTGTATGTGTTCAGACTTTGCCACCTGAATGGCCTGTAATGGCCTGTAGTAGCCTGTGCTGTTGTTTGACTGGCGTACAAGGAGTTGTGGAGGACCGGCCTGTGTCACATTCTACCTTTACCATAGTGCTGTCTATAGAGCTTAGTGCTTCTCAGATATTAGGTGGTCGTAATATGCCATAGTGCTGTCTATGGAGCGTACTGCTTCTCAGATATTAGGTGGTCGTAATATGCCATAGTGCTGTCTATGGAGTGTTCTGCTTCTCAGATATTAGGTGGTCGTAATATGGCATAATCATAGTGCTGTCCAATATAGATATCACAGTCGTCCCAATATAGTAATTCTGAGATAACTTCGTGGTCTTAGTAATCCTTGGTGTCTAGATAGTATATGGTTCCAGTGTAGTATAGTGGTTATGAGACAGCATAGTTGTTCTGAGATATAGTATGTGGACCTAATAGTAATATAGCATAGTAGCAGTGTAGCATAGTGCTTCTAAGACAGCATAAGTGGACCTAATATAGAACAGACTATACTGAAATAACACTGATTACAATATGGCAGTAGTTCTGAAATAGCAAATGATTGACAATGTAACATTATAGTCCTATGTACGGTCCTGTCTTACTTACTCCATGTCTTGAAGCAGGATATGATTTGACATGCTGCTTGCCATGGCTTAACCTTAGAAGATAATTATCCATCCACACGCCATCTAATTTGACGATAGATAGACATCTTCCCAGTCATTTAATAAGATGATAATTATACACTAGGAAGCCATCTAAGCAGGGTTAAACACAACATTCTAATCACCAGGTAGAAGATAGCTGGCAACCAGTAATATTTATTTGTCAAATTTAAATAAAATACAATAGTTGATGATTGAAAAAAGCCAAATTTTTCTAGCAGTGATTGCTATTGCTATAATGTAAATGCAACATGGTAAATGGCTACCTGCCTACTGCTTACTGTCTGCCTACCTACGGGCCACATACTGCCTTACTACTGGCGACTGGCTACCTACTGGCTACCGCCTGCCTATTTGGCTACTACACTAGCTACCTACTGTCTTTCCACTGTCTGCCTACTGGCTACCTACTGTCTGTCCACTGTCTGCCTACCTACTGCCTGCCTACTGGCTACCTACTGCCTGCCTACTGGCTACCTACTGCCTGCCTACTGGCTACCTACTGTCTGCCTACTGGCTACCTACTAGCTACTAACTGCCTGCCTACTGGCTACCTACTGTCTGCCTACTGGCTACCTACTGCCTGCCTACTGGCTACCTACTAGCTACTAACTGCCTGCCTACTGGCTGCCTACTGGCTACCTACTGCCTGCCTACTGGCTACCTACAACCTGCCTACTGCCTGCCTACTGGCTAGCTACTGGCTAGCTACTGCCTACTGGCTACCTACAACCTGCCTACTGGCTATTGGCTGCCTACTGGCTAGCTACTGCCTGCCTACTGGCTACCTACTGGCTACATACTGCCTACTGGCTGCCTACAACCTGCCTACTGGCTACCTAATGGCCAGGTAATGACAGCCAATGTACACTGGAGCCGATACAGCCAGGCCGTCCAGCGCATACATTGAACGTCTGAACCGTGCGAGTAACCTGTGATCATAACCTGACAGGGTGTAGTATTCACCCAGGTGTGTGGCAGATATTAATCTGTGAACAGACCTGCGCTACCTGGACTGGGCCCGCTGATGGTCATTAGCATAGCTGGCTGGAGTTTACATTCTCAGTATATCTGCTGATTGGATTACATTAAACTGTAAAGTCCCGTAATCATGCTAATCATGTTAATCTAATACGTATTTTGTATTCTGTAGTTGTATAATGAAAATATAAAGATGTCTAGATTGTATTTGGTTACTATCTATCTGCAATCTCATTCTCCTAGTTTCCTCTGGAAAAAAATAAATATATTGTATTTTTAAAAGTTTATTAACGCTCTCCATGCTGGATTAGACGCAGGTACAGCTCTTTATGGCATTTCCAGTTGTCTTCAGCAGGGAGAGGGTTAAATGCGGAAATATGAAGATGATATTACTTCTGATGTTGCAGAGGTTTTGGGTTCTTGGGACCAATTTCATGTGATCTGGCTACAGATAGAGCGTTAGCGTGAAAACATTCACGACTTATTGGATTCCATGGTAACAGTGGTCACCAGGTTGTGATTGGTGTTGGGTGGAGTCTGTGGTTTGCACTCGCCATAGCACAGTGTGCGGTGGAGCTTTGTACATTGTGACAATACTATGTGTATGAAGTGGACGTTTCCTCATAGGACACCTACCACAATAATGGTAGTAAATAATTGTGGACACTTATTTGCACAATTTTGGACACTTACGGTATTTGCACAATTTTGGACACTTATTTGCACAATTTTGGACACTTATTTGCACAATTGTGGACACTTATTTGCACAATTGTTGGCAGTATTGGAGATATGTCTGAACTGGCGGAGCTACAGTATTACATCCACATATTTATTTATGTCTGCGCTTTGAGCATCCGGTGTGAAGTCCAGCGCATTACAAGCTGTCTTATTATTATTAACAGTACAAACGTTGGGGTGGAGGTTGGGTTTGCTCGTTACCATGACAAAAACATGAAATTATCGAATTTTCCACCATGTTTTCACGCAATTTCTTTCATTTCAGAGCCGACATAACACGGTCCATCAGTCCATCACAATGGTAACGGTTACCACACGCTCCCGCCACCGGTCCGAGTTCGCTCCTCAATGATCAGATGTGTGGCTGGTTGTCCGCTGATGGGTCCGGGAGTACCCACAATTCCTCCACATGGCGAGCTGCTGATCCCGTTCCTGTCCAGACTGCTGTGTGCGCTGGAACACTCCGTCACATCGCAGACCATGATCGCCCTCATCACCGAGAAGCTCCAGAAGCAGTGCCTGGAGGAGGTGACGGCGGCCGTGGCGGCGCCCTCCACTCCCACCACAACAACAACATCCCCGGCAGCATCTACCACTCCGGCAGCAACGCGGTTCAAAGTACCGGTAGGTTTCAGTCTCAGTAAACTCAGTGATTCCGCTGCAATAAATTTTGTTTCGGACAATTGTCCCGAATGACTAAAACTGTGTAAAAGAATATCGGACATTTTGGTAATAATATATAATGTATTTTAAACATGCCATTTCGGACACTTGAAAAATAAATCTGCAAATTGCTGATGGCCGATGGGCAGCAAAAACACTGTTTCAGGAAATCTAAAGTACCGGTAGGTTTTAGTCTTGGGGAAACTCTAAAGTTTCAGTCTCAGGAAATCTAAAGTACCGGTAGGTTTCAGTCTCAGGAAACTCTGCTTATTGTAGCAGGAAGCAGCCAAGAATTGTTAAAAAACATGATTTTAGTCGTTATATTTCTTGAGCCATCCTTGAGATCGTCCTCATGTGTGTCTGGTCAGTACTGTCTGCCGCCATGGCTGTTTAGACAAATGTCTTGTTGACCCTGACTTCCCCGGTTTCACTTCTGGTACAACCTGGATTTGAACCCAGAGAGGTTGAGACAAATGTCCACAAACCCACCTTGATAGCAGTGTTAAGGTCAAGATCACTGTACATTGTAATGTTTGGTATGTAATACTGTGTGGTAGTATTTACATTGGTATCTACAGTATTAGTAATATCTGCTGGATGTATCCAATTGGTCATGTTATTGTACAGTTATTTGGTCGAGTTATGTGTGTTAACATTATTTACCAAGTGCGATAGTAAGATCCTTCAGTGATGACTGATACAGATAAATGGATAAGAATGCTAAACAAAAATTATAACCATTCGTACTTAAATGTCTTCTCCTGTCGTAAACTGACAAGCCATGATAGAATTAAAAGAATCGTGCTCTATGCCCCAATTAAAAACAATGCAAAAACAAAAAATTAAAACAAAAAGAACTGTGTAATAAAGATTACTTAACCATAAACAGCAGCTACCAACAAGCACAATATTTATTTTGTACCTGTGTCTTATTTCAGTTACCCAAGGAGGAAACCATCTCTCCATCAACTACCTCATCTGCTAGCCTCGCTGTTAAAGGTGAGTAACATTACCTGTAGAAATCTGAATGAATGGAAAACAAAGATGGTGATGAGTGAAGTGTGCAACAATGTGATCATGGTCACAGATAGACAATTCTCATTTGTTCTGTAGGACTCAATCGTCAAGTCCCGCTGCGACGTTGAACTCCATATTCACTCACTCACTCCATCGACAAGTATAGGTGAAAGATTCCCGCTGTGATGTAAAACAATAATTCACTGTCACTCTGTATCACTCCAGCGTGTGACGTGATAGGTGTTCTCTTTCACCTAATGTTTCCTGACTGTTCTTTAATTGTTTCAGGGAACAATGTGTGGGTTCTGCCAGTCAAGTCACCATCGCCCTCTAGTGGTGGAAAGAGTAAGGGAGATAATTCCAGCAGCAGACAGGGCAAAAGTTGTGATAAACAATCGTCAGTAGCAATGTGTCGCCACAAAAACTTGCTGCACAAGTGCATGATCTGTGATACCAACTCCAGCGTCGCCCCACCGATGAAACGACACTGCCGATCTCTGTCTGTTCCAGTCGATTCCATGACCTCGTCACAATGGCAACCCGATGGTGCCAAACTCTGGCGACCAATAGCTGTGATTCCATTGACAAACAACAACATAGACCAGCAGAACCGGAACATAGCGTCCCGGGTCCACGAGTTCAAACCCACGTGTCCGAACGCGACCAACTTCTCCAGGTTTGTGCCGTCTCCTCTCAGCATGGACAGCGGACATTTTACCACGTCAGACTTTCAGACGCCACCCAGCTCTCCGGTCCCCAGACCCGCGTCTGCTCTCAGCGACTTCTCCCAGAGTTCCATGGGGGCGCCGTTCTGGCTGGAGCACAGTCCACAGCGCAGCCACCGCTTCGAGATCCTCCAGAACCGCAGTCTGTCGTACGAAGAGCAGGTGCCGCGCGGTGCAGGATCCACGCCGTGCATGTCCGACCCTCTCAGTTCCAACCCGTCCTCGCCGTACAGACACAAGATCCCACGGTGTCGCTCACAACCGTGCGTTCTCCACGACAGGCGGTCCGCTAAGAAACGACGACGCGAGGACTGCAGACCCACACTGAATTTCCAGAAGATGACCGAGGTGAGAGGATGTTGCTGTTTTGCTGGCAATGGTCGTCACCTTTAGTGTACCGTCCATTTAGTATGCTGAAATTATGTTACTTTAAGAATCGTCCCAAATGGGTGAAAGATTCCTGCAGCGAAGTTGAACTCCATATTCACTCACTCACTCTCATATTTAAGAACTCATTATTCACTTGCTGATAATTCCAGTTTAGACTGTTTTCCCTCTTATTAAAATAGTATATAAATCATTTAAGATATAGAAATTATAGATTCATTGTCATCATTATCATATTCTGATGACCGTTATGTAAACAAATTCATCGCCTATGGATGAGATATTCCCGCCGCGACGTAAAACATTAATTCAATCAATCACCTTCTAATGTGACCTGAAGTACTGTTGTTTGAAATCATCACAAAGTTAAAGTGATTTCATAAGTTTTCAAAATAAAATGTGAATTTCGCATTTTTACTCTATTTAAGTAGAAAACATTGCACTGAATAAGCTCATCAAACAGAATAGTTTTGTTTATAACACAAGTATAGATGGGATTGAGAAATCTCCATCCATCGAGTTATACCAGAGTTGTACCAGAGTTGTACCAGAGTTGTACCAGAGTTGTACCAGTGTATCTGGTATATTCAGAATCTTTACAAAATTCACAGCATTATATATTGACAGTTTCATCTCTTGAACCATAAACATGGTCGGGATTCTGGTAGTTGCTCCTTAATTATTGTTTATCATCTAACATTAACACAGGGTTAGAAGTTCCCACTCGCCCCGCGGCCCCATCCATAATGTTATGGACGAGTAGTAATTTCATGTTTTGTTATTTATATCATTATTCGGGCGAGTATGTTTTAAAGTTAAGTTACAACCACCTATGGGCGAAAGATTCCCGCTGTGACGTAAAACAATAATTCTTTCATTCATTCCAACCCTGTTACCAACTGTGTATTTCTCTAAGAATATTATCTCTGTGGCGTGTTTACATTGAAAGCCGACCACTGTAGTAGTGCTACATGATCTCCATGATGACTCATCAGTTTCCCAGAGACACCCATTGTTAACCACTTAAGTGCCCTCATGTAGATCAGATTTAATTTACTGGTATTTCCTGTGTTCCACGTTTGCTGATAATAATAATATATATCTACTTTCAGCATGTAAAATTATAAAATGAATTTTCAAGAAATATGCTGCACAGAACAAGAACTGCTTCACAGTTATTTCCTTAGATCCTCTGTTAATGTCATTGTCCAGTCATAGACTGTCTGAACCATATTGGCATTAGCAATGAACAGGACTTAGCAAGGTTTCGTCATTGTTATTGCTTTTATAAAAAAGACTCATTTGGTGTGTTTTTCTACATCAAAAGTGACAAATATTAATTAATCAGTCGGTGATGTAAGGGTTAAAGAAGAGTTTTGTCACCTTGACATGGCACAGTGACATGGTTGTGTATAACACGATAACTGGGGATAAACATTCATGATTTGACAGCAGCGTAGATCTAACTCCTGAAATAGTTGGTGTTTGGCGAGTGTTGTAATTAGCACGCATACCTCGCAGAAGCAATGACTAATCTCAATTAGAAAGTTTTTGGTGAACACTAGATCGTTGTTACGGGACACGGACTACCGTGAAGCTGTCCATTGTTCTCAATACTCTTGCTGTGCATTTGGGGGCTGCTCCTTTCTAGCTGCTCTGTCTGTACTTTATGTAGGAAGCATGCGCAGTTACACTGTGCAGTGTTGATCCTTTGTAACTGCGCATGCGTTGGGCAGAAAGTACACACTGAACAGCTAGAAATGAGCAGCCTCCTATCGAGGAGTGAAATGGTTTAGCCTGACATAGTCTTTTGATTTAAGTCTGAGAATGTGGTACTTGGTCTCGTAGATTTTCTTCATGTGTAAGGCGTTCTTTGAATTGATAAATCTTTTCTTTTGAATATTAATTTACATTGAAGTATACTGATAGTGATATCAGGAGCTAAATTGTGGATGAATTTACATGTGTTTGGATCATCATAAAAGTGTAATTTCTCTTACATTTTCGAAATAGGAACATTGAAACAGTTATGAGAAAATTAACTTTAAAATCTTTCTATATTTTTTGCATTTGATTACTGTAAATCATGAAATTAACGCGAGCAGAATATTAATGCGAAAAATGCGACCGCCTAAGACTGATGAACAAACATGAATGGATTTTATTTTATTGGTGTCGCATTTACGTCTAAAATCTAGAGGTCGCATTAAATTAGTGACTCATTAATTTCGTGATTTACAGTATTATATAAAACTGATATATTCCCAATCTTGATGTCTTCAAGTAAGAAAGGATAATGCTTGATCGATGACTCAATACAATCGATATATACTAACAATTGGTTCCTACATATTCCCTGTACGTGTTTCAGACGGCGTATGGTCGTATGCGGAGATCTGACCCAGTGTGTACTCCTGGTGCTGACATGCAGGTGAGAATACTCGCAGCGTCGTCCTGCGCGGCATTCTAGGGTCGTACTGTAGTACTCGCCCATGTCCCGCAGAACAATCGTAGCATTACGATAGTCGTAACTCCATGGCCATGTTAACGTATAGGAGTCACGATGACCCGCGTAGCGCAATGATCACTCCGTGGAATGCGGCCCTGGCATAAGGACATACGCCATGGACTTACTATAGCAGGACGTGGCAGAGACCTTGATTTACACCCCGGACTATCGGTACGACCCTGTGAAACGTAGGCATGGTGTCGTTGTTTCCATTCCCACTATTTATGAATCGGTCGTTACATAGCATCTTGCACCCTTATCTGTGGCTAATCAGCGCGACCTACCATGTTGATGTCGCCCTGTCTGATGTCTCAATGTGAGGAGCACTGATGTATACCTTACCTATTGCATCAACATTGTGCGTAATGGCCTTATCAGGTGTATATTTGTTTACAGTAGATCACAGTCATAAGAGATGTCTCGTCGCCTATGGGTGAGAGATTCCCGCCGCAACGTAAAACATTAATTCAATCAATCAATCATAAGAGATGTATATTTGTATAGAATAGATCACAAGCATAAGAAATGAGAATATTAAAGCTTGCTTTCAACATTATTTACAAGCCTAGTTCATATAACCCCCTGGACCCTGTCGTTTCCACCTGTTCTATGACCTCATGAGTATCATAATTAGATCTCCGATGACTTGATTACTGTAATGCTGTATAGTCCACGGCAGAGATGTCACAAGCTTACAGCCTTGATGTCACTGTAGTGTTCCATACATTATGTTAACTTGTATTTGTGCAGTGCCGCCTTTCATAAATCTGTCACCAGGGATATCTGTGAATGGCAAATAAGAGGGCATTTTAGTTTGTGTTACTCAGTCCTCAGAAGTACTTTTATTGGAACATAAAGATAAGTTCCTTGAAGAGAAACTGTTAATATTATTTCGTTTCTTCGTCTTACAGAAGCGGTTTTCTCACTTCCGTGGTGAATTGGAGTCTGCCATGAACTTAATGCCGATCGCCAGCTCGCCGCTAGACACAGACATTCCTATTCGGAAATTCGCCGATCCTTACCAGCCAATCACAGAGCTGTCGCGGGTCGCGGTCCTTGACCTCCCGGCCACGCCCCCACAAAGCAGCAGCTGTATCGAGTACGACATTCAGCAGCCCGTGCGACTCATCGGAGACGACGATGCAGAGAGCGGATGTGGTTGCCGTGGCGATGACCTCGAGGACGAGAGTGCCGAGCTATTTCCTCTGACTGATCTTGATATTGAACAGATAGAAAACCATTAACTCACACGCTGTCTCTCAGGAATTAGGCATTGGGAAGAGTTATCTGTTGTTGAAATTGAGTGATCTCCCTTTGTCAGAACTCTTTCATAGTTCACAAAGCCTTGCCGATAAGAAGAGTACCATATATTTAAGACGATATCCAGAAAGTGCATTTTATTGAAGTTTTCTGTGTTAGGATATATCACTTGTACTTGTCATTCAGAAATTCTATACAAAGTCCAAAATATAGTTTATTTACATACTCAGTCAGGGCCTTAAAGGTCACTTCACTTGCCCTGAATATGAATATGCATGTCATCTGGAGTAAAATGAGTAGTATCTTTGAAATAATTCTTTGACATTTATTCACGTTTATCAACATGTCATTGCTCATTAACACCTATTCTGAAAGCACAGTCATCTATCGTTCATTATTATCAGACCTTGTGTGTTTATGTACTTTTTAGTGGATATTTGTTAATAATAATATTCTAATTTTAGAAATAACATCCAAGTTATTGAAATATTTTTGAATATCGATGGATATTTCTGTAAGAAAGTTTGTATAAATTGTTTTGAAAATATATTCCTCGTAAATATTCATGCTGATATGTAGATGACAATATGTAAGGCTAGGCAAGACAGATGACAGACAATATATGTAGGGCTAGACAGAACGGATGTAAATATAGGTTTGAGCTAAATTCACAGGAGTAAAGTGCAGCGTAATCCAGGCAGTGAGCTGAGCGGGGCTGTGTTAAGCTCTGATGATGTCAAGCTTGTTTTACCTTATTGAGGTTGTTGAAGTGAGATGTTTACATTCCTATGTTCACCATCCACCTCGGTTGCTTCTGTTGCAGTCGTAGCGTCGTCACGCAATTTGTGACCAGCTTTGTTTGAAATAATCTTCCAGTTGTGTAAGCATGGCCGTACCTTCATACAGAAGACTTGCTAGTTTCCCTGTGTTGTAGTGTTGTGGATAGGTGTGTGAGTAGTGTCCGTGTCGTGGCCGGAAGTCCGAGCCACGTGCACGGATGGAACGCCTGTATCGTCGCGTCGAGCAGTAGGTGCATGTTGTCACAGCTTTCAGATTTTACGTAGAAGTTTGAACCTCACATGTAAAACTTTGAGCAGTGGATGTGAAAGTTGAAATAATGAATGTAAATGTCTGAACAATTGATGTAAATGTCTGAACAATTGTTGTAAATGTCTGAACAATTGATGTAAATGTCTGAACAGATGTAAATGTCTGAACAATGAATGATGTGCAAAGTTGGATGTTTCATATTATCAATTATTAATTCCTGATAACTCATGAGTTCACCAGAAGCTTGAAAAAGCTGGTTTGATTCAACAAGACGGAATGTTTTGGAATTCTGAGGGCATTTAATATTAGAAAGAAAAATGGCAGCATGACTTAAGTTAAAGGTCTATGCAATTATCAAGATTCACTAATCAGAAAACGCCAACGATATTCTAATATTTCTGTTATTGTGTTCACAATTATAGATATTTAATTATTCTATTACTTTTAGTAGATGTTTAAGTTATGTCATAATATATTAAGATTGCATGTAAATGTGCTATGTTGGAACATGTGCTACCGGGCATGAATGTTTGTATCCATTTCATCTGCTTGTGTACGTGTGTACAGGGATTGTATCTGTCTGTGTACGTGTGTACAGGGATTGTATCTGTCAGTGTACGTGTGTACTTGGATTGTATCTGTCTGTGTACGTGTGTACAGGGATTGTATCTGTCTGTGTACGTGTGTACAGGGATTGTATCTGTCTGTGCACTTATTATGTATACATTGCAGGTGCGTAGCTAGGTTTTTTTAATGTGGAAGCGCCAGTACTGTAACTGTACTATGTTTATGTTTTGTTTAAAAAATAACGTTAGCTATGAAATTGATTTGGAAGCGTCTGCGTATCTGCTAATAGGCAGCTACGCACCTGCATTGTATCTGAGTACTTGTATGCAGAAAGATTATGAATACATTGTATCTGTTGGTGTACTTGTTTACAGTGGAATGACAGAAAATCATTGTAGAATTATTAGCCTCCACCGATATTATGGACACGGTTTTCACAATGTATGGAACATACAGATGTTTTTATTGTGTTTTTTAATATTATTATTGTAGATACCTTCAGAACAAAGCTTCCCATAGATGTCAATTAATATATTTCTAATTGCTATGTTTGTTCTTAACCTTAGTGACTGTGGCCGAGTATATTGAGGAGGTGAAACCTGAAGCAAACAAAATGGTGGGTGATGTGGTGTCTACAATAGATCAATCTAGCAGTTATAGGAACGGGAAAAGAGTTAAAATATGAAAGCTCTTCCTATGGGGGCATTAGACTAATAGTATATTTACTCAAATCTACCATAATATATGTTTAGGAGATTATTCTGTTTTAGACATTTCGAAAATATTTTTTTAAACAGAATATTCTCAACTAAATATATATATATTTTGGTAATGTGAATGGAAATGCTGGTTAGAATTTGTTTACCATTTATCTAATTTAGCGATGGTTATTGACATTTTCAAAAGTTTATGTTCTGTACACAGGTTATGTTTGTACACAGGTTATGTTCCGCACTAATTCGGCTAGTTAATCAATTGTGAGCCTAACTTCAAGATGACTGAGTTACAAGTTGATTTGTTTACACAGTGATCTGCGAGAACTAAATGGCATCTGTTGATCTGTGGTAGCATTTATACAAGGTTGTTGTTAATTGCCAGGAATAGTGAACTCTTTTAACTCTCTACCTGCTGGAGGCAACCAGAGATTCCGCTAAAGAGCATTACCTGTGCCTAATTTAGCAGCGAGAGGTATGATATGATTTCATTGAAAACAAGGATATTTTCATTCATAGCATTCAGGGTGAAGTCTATTTATTGAAAATAGTTGAATATCTCATTTATTGTAAATACAGAATAAAATTGGTATACATAGTAGGATCTTTTGGAGTATTTATTGGATTCAATTATTGGGGAAAAAAAGAAATATTTTATCCATATTATATTTTACTACCATACTCCATTTTATCTAGAAATGAAATAAATTTGGCTATGCGTTACGGCTAGGTGTATTATTATTAGTTAATGTTCTATAAATAGCTTGGGCAGTTATAAAATAGTGATTTATATAATAATGTCTTTTTCTTTATGGACTTTATACTAAACTAAATATTACTGAAATAAATAACCAACATGCACGCACACGTCAAATAGGACCACATACTTGCCTGTCTACTTAGGTCTTGTACTCTACTTGTTTGTTCATCTATCCATCCTGTGCAACTAATTTGTCTCATTACATTTGTTCATCTCTCAATCCTGTACAGTTGTCTTCACTCATAACATCCATTTACCTGTTAATCCTCTCGATTGTCAACTCATACAATTCATTCATCTCTCTGTCCTGTACAGCGCTCTCGAACATTTGTTCAACTCTCAGTCCTGTCCACGCGAGCGCAGGGGCCTGCTCCTTTCTAGCTGTTCTGTCTGTACTTTCTGTCCGACACATGCATAGTTATCATGGATCAACACCGCAGAGTGTAACTGCGCATGCGTCGGACAGAAAGTATAGACAGTATAGCTAGAAATGAGCAGGCCCTAGGTAACATGTTAATCTATTTCCCAGTTGCAGTTTTGTGTTCAGAGAAGTTTTTTTCTGGTGAAGTTTCTTACGTAGATCTATATATAGACACACTAACCTGGCCCCCAGCCCTGCCCCCTTTTCCATCCTCCCCCCAGCTTGTGGAGCATCTCTGCAGCCTGTTCAGAAGGGTGAGTTTACACGAGTTATCGCGTGACGTCACATATGAGGGATGAAGGTTTCCAAGGCGATTTCACGCGTGTACTTGCGGGTTCGCGCGCTCCTGAACAGGCCTCTGTGTGTTCATGGTCAATGATAGGGGGCACTTTCACAAAGCAAAAGAAGATTGAGTGTTTTCGGCATTGTCGCCAGATTTTCAGTCAGAATTTGAACACAAGATTTGTTTACGTATACCATATGCATTATGTCAAGTCACGTGAAGGTTTGGGATTGTGTTCCTCTACAGTGTGCCAATGGAGTTTGTTGTGCTCACTGTACCTGGCGTCGTGCTCACTGTACCTGGCATCATTGTCATATAGTGAACATTGCCACTACAAGTTTGGAAGTTTTACATGTGAACATTGACGCTGTTGCTCCACGGATGTTAAACTAAGATTGCTTTGTGGAAGTTCTCTCAGGACCGAAGACTTCGACATATATCAACTACTGTTCTAAGATGTATTTTTTATACGGTGACTGTTTACGACGTACGGTAGATAAAAGCATTCCACTAGAGCGTGTCCAGGACCAGCTTCACTAAGTGGTTGTAAGCTAACGTAATCTTAGTCCTCAGCTTTTCATTATTTCCAGAACCGTAGCAATCGTAGTGACGCTGTTGTAAGACCCACAGCCACGATAGTGAAGCCATTTTGATTGTGGTCTGTAGATTGTCGACTAACAACCCTTCGTAGAAATGACGTCACGCTGGACAATCCATGTCCGTCGCTGGCTGCTTGAATATCCTCACAGGGAACCACGTATCCGCTATTGGATTAGCCTTGCACTTCCTGCATATCAACACCACACCAGCCCTTGGTGTTCATGTATACATATACATATTATTATATATAGCTATATCTCCCCCAGCCCCACCCCTGTATTGTGTCAGCGACCTTTCCTCGTACCCCCCGAGATCCTTGCTGAAGTAGCAGGTGTACGTTGTGAAACGAAAGTTTAGTCTTGCGCCGTTTCGGCTGCGTCCTACGTAGATGATGACCTGTGGACCACGGCCCCGCGCAGACAGATTGGACCACGAGTCTCGCCCCTTCCCCCACCCACGTCCCTCCCAACATGTTGAGGGGCTGCCACGTATAAGCAAGCTGTGATGGACGTATATATATCTAGTATTGCGGAGTACAACAATGTCCAATGTACTGGGATTAAGTGCCTAGATACGGAACTCTTTGCACGGGACCCAGTCACAACACTGCCGTCAAGCTCCAGCCAATGTTTTCCTATCAAATTGTACATACTTTTGAAATCACATTTTACACATGACTTAGAAATTGGAGTTGGAAGACATTTGTTTGTTTGTGTTCCTGGCTGGACACGGTGCAAGGAATTCCGTATCTACGCGGAATTACAAGAGCTAGTCAATGCGGAAGGTTAGAATGGGATATATACCCTGTTTATCTGTCATTTTATGAATAAATTTGCTGTGAAATAGAATTTCTGTCATGTTTTCATTTAGAATGACAATTCCAAGTCTGTTGTCTTCATCGGTGAGTGAGTGAATACTAACCAGACTTGCAGTCAGCGATGGAATAAGACACTATTGGTACCCAGATCACTTGTCAAGCCTGACGTTAAACTCCATATTCACTCACTCACTCTTTCACATGAATGTGCTCCAACTGTTGGGAACACAGCAACCCTCTGAAATACAAGTCTTGTTTATGGAATCAAAAGTTTGATGGCTGGATTGTTTGGAATGCAGTTTATTATACACAAAACTGATGATGGTAAGGAAATAATATCCTGACTATGGAAACAGAAACGAGTCGCATGACTACTTATTACGCAATAAAACATTCTCACCAAAACATGGCTAATGTATCTTTGGCTCTATAAAATATACTGATAGATATTTACAGAACTTATTGCACTTATTATGTTATTATCTTACCAGTGTGTTTAATAAATATGAATATGCTAGGTCGCAATTAACCCTCTCCCTGCTGAAGGCAACTGGAGGTGCCATAAAGACCAGCAAATGTGCCTAACCAGCAGGGAGAGAGAGGGTTAATGTCATTTTTATCACAAAACATCTCAAAATTCAAGAATGGTGAGCATTTACCAGGGTATCGTTTCTTGAAGCTCTCATATCCACTACGAGACCATAGCACTTTCATAAGTGCACAATCCCCATGTATTAGAGATCACTAGGAGTCCTTATGGTCTTAGTAGATACGAGAGCTTTGAGAAAAGACACCGTCCTCTAAAAGGCTCAAACAAAAGTATCCTCAGCTGAGATACTGAAACTTAAGACCATTGGATATTGTAAATATAGTTGGCATTCAATTGCCCATTATTATTTAATATTGAGACAACCTGGAGAAGCATGTACGCTGAAAGTTGTCACCTGTGTTGGTATACTATGTGTTATCTGCATATATCTCCAGTGAACGTTGAATAACATTGTATACTGAAAGTTCGACCACGTCTGTCAGAAAGTGCAGAATAAAGAGTGGATGAGTAATTATTCACAAACAACAAATGTGTCTTTCTTTTAGGGACAAGTCTTTAGTTATTGTGTCTTTATACATAGTACAAACACCCAGTTATAAACATTCAGTGTCAATGCTTACCGTAAAATCACATGATGGGAACGACCACTTTGGAACAACATGCGTCCTTGTAGATTACTACAAGTCCTGGCTGTCTTAACAATAGCTACAAGAATATATTGCATGAGGAAATACAGGACAACTGAATGAATGGGTCGTATTTACAGTTGCCACAATTACATATATACAACACAAAATGAACAATAGAGCTAAACTAATTCATCATTCATTCGCTCATTCACTCACTTTCTCTCATTGCACCAGTAATGCTCTGTTGAATGATTTGTCACGACAAGTGATGTTAATATATGTACTAGCATACACATTACACAGACAATCTGAATACCTATGAACATAAAGTATTACAAGGAAAGTGACACAGTTATGTCCGACGAGCCATATCATCAGATCCGAAAGTACTTTCAATAGTATACAAGTAAATTCAAACTCGGACTAGTTTTTGCTCGACATCGAGATTGATCATAATTCATGTATTTTATAATACTTGTAACTATAAAAATTATCATGTAGAATGTATTGCAGGGATATATGTTTATCTGTACCTTCGCGGGTCTGTGAGACGCTGGGTCTGTCTGAGACAAATACTACTCTAGGCTGTCATCCCATTATAAACATATCGCCACGAATCACTGACATACTACATTTAAAGACGAGAAGCCGAGGTCTCCATCATTTATCACAATAACAGATTAACATGGTATTTCCAGACCTGTGTTAAACAAAGGCGTCGTACTGATAGTCAGAATGTACATCGAGGATTACGCAAAACTACGGCATACCCTGATTTACAGTTACACTACGGCAGGACCCTTCCGTGACTGCCAGAAGAAAAAAAAGGGCGCATACATATCTCTAAATCTGACATGCAGAATATTCTCAATCTTACCATTACATCTTAACCCTCTCCATGCCGGTTTATGCACATGGACTGCTCTTCAAGGCATCTCCAGTTGCATTTTAGCATGGAGCGAGTTAAAAGTACCAATTGTGTACGAGACAAGCAAACATTACTAACATTCAATGCTTCATGGATTGGTCCAGGTGTAGAATGTTATGACCATTGTTCATTTCATGATTAGGTTATGTGCTCCACCACCTACTTCCAATGAGTGATGAACTGTAGTTGGCAAATTAGAAATCGGCCTACTAGATATATTAATGAAGCTTAAAAGCCATAAATTACTGTACATATTATTGAGGATGCCTTAAAATATAGTTATTTACAAATTCACTAAAAATGTACAAGTTTGGTGACTGAACAGTTTGAAGCAGAAGACATCTTGGCAGAAAACGGCATTGTTCATTGTTCTTAGTTGACAGGGAAGTAGTTTCTGAGGAGAGGTGGCTTCAATGATCTGTCTGTCCACTTCTCAGAGTATAACACAACACTGGTTTGTTTTCTTCGCCTGAAAACAGATACATTCTTTCAATATTGTGAAGTCAAAGTAAATGCCTAGTGGTTCAGCAATTTCAAAACATAATAATAAAAATAATAATATTGGGTACTTCTAAGGAACATTATTCCACACTTTTGACAGCATGCTCAAAGTCCTACACATGTTCATTTACTATATAATTTGTATGTCTAAGTTTTAGGAAAATGGTATATTTTAGTTAAGAGTTCTAAGGGAGATAACTTTAGCATCAAAGGTGAAATAGCTGAGGTACACATTCAACCATGAGAACACCACATTACATTCAGATCGAATGCACCACTTGCTTTAACAGACCGGCACAAATCTATTGGACGACATAAAGTCAAGATATATATGCATCAGAAGACTCACAGTTTTATAGAAGGCTTTCGACTGCATGCTGAGTCCCTCTGACTTATCAACGAGGTCGTCCAGCTTCTCCCCTCTCTGTAGGACCGCATCAATGGTGTTGTGCTACATCACAAAAAGAGGTCAATGTAACAGCAGCGATAAAAACAAACTTTAAAACTTACTAGCCAGGGTATTGTTTCTCGAAGCTCTCTTAGCCGCTAAGGGACCATAGCACTTTCTTAGCAATGTATTAGCTATCGGCAAAGAAAGTACTAATGGTCCCTTAACGGCTAAGAGAGTTTCGAGAAACGATGCCCTGAGTAGTGATACAAATAGCAATTGTAAAGAATCTATACTTTAGTATTGGGAGCAATGGTCCGGGCTAGCGCTAATTTTGAACCTTCAGAGCATGGCATGTACCGCAATTACCATAATAATTCGAACCCTCTAATAGTTCAAACAATTCCCCAAAATATTACTTGGCAGTTGCAGTAAACCTGCGAGCACTAGCTGGCACTGACAAGACCAAGGATGATAACTGTTATTGCCACTTTACAGTGAGTGAGTGAATATGGAGTTTAACGTTGCTGCGGGAATCTTTCACCCATTTGCGATGAGCCACTTTACAGACAGTGCATTCTATCAATATTGAGTCAGAAATGTAACTTTTGCGAACATTGATGACGCGAGGCCCTGGGGCAGGATTTGAACCTGGAGCCTTTGACGTCCAACATTCTACCACTGTGCTACATTCCGCCCGTATCTTGATATAAGATCCAGTATAAGATCTAGTGATGTACAAACCGGTTACAACTTAATAAAAACTCAATGGGTAACAACTTACTACTTAGTGACTCAAATAGGTAATATTATAGTGCTCAAAACAGATAATACTTTAGTGGCCTAAACATGGTAAAGATATTACTTACCAAAATGATTTTTGTCTCGTCCAGATCTGTCTGAATCTTGGTCATCGCGTCAGCTTCTTTTGGGTTCTGATATTTCTCTAGGTAAGCAGCAAGTTGTGGAAAGTTAATCTGACTGAAAAATGAAGGCCAATTTGATTTGAACAATCGTAACAATCAGGGATCAGAATGCGAAATTGAGTTTTGAGCTTAAACAGCCGGGATACAGGAGATACAGAACACAGCCAGGTTTACGAGATCAGCGATACCCTGAGCCTCAAACTCATCCCTGAACAATTAACAATTAACTTGGCATAAAGATGTTAGATGAATTAACTATTTTTTTACGAGGTATACAATCAGATAAGTGGATCAAATTTGCTTTCATTTAGCAACTTGACATGCAATGTTTACCTGCTGGTTAGAACCTCCCAGTTAGACTTGGGGTATTTCGTAGAAAACTCCTCTAGCACCTGCAAGACAACATACTATTGTACATCTCGGTGAATCCAAACAGAGATGAAATCAACAGTCTCCAACAGCATCGTATGTTCTTATGTTTGAAAACACAATGTAACAATGCATGTTTTTAAGCAGAGTGTACATTTGCAAAGTAAGTATTTTCTATTAACAGTGTATATTTGTGAGTATAATGTATTTACCTTGTTCAACAGAGTGTGAGCGACCCGCTGTGGGTATTCATGGTCGGCTATGAGAACACCAGCCAGGCCATCGCTACGGACGTACACGTGACACATGTACTCTGTAACAAACACAAACATTTATTATTTTAATTATTTTCCCCTTTGATGTTCACGAACAATCAATAATTTGAAATACATAAAAAAAATCAAATATTAGCATAATTGTTGGTCATATTGCTAGTTGATCCTCACAAACTGGCACTAGTACTCAACATAGGGACATGTGAACAGTTTGCATGTCCACCCACCATTTTCTTTCACGGACGCTCTGGAGCATGTGGCTGTCCTCTCAGCAATAATACCGCTGGTGAAATCCATGAACTCCTTGATGCTGCAACACAACACAGGTTAACACTGCAGATTTGTAATGAGTGATTATAAATTAAAATGGAGTTAAAAGTCAGTGAGAATCTTTTCAAATGACCAGTGGTTTCAATAGGTGCCGGCAACTGGCGAAATTGTCCGTCTATTTCAGAGTATTTCCCTAATTTTACCGTCTACTTTCAATCTTGCTGATACTAATTTGTAGCTGAAAGTATGATTTATACAGGTTTTTTGCCTCTTACTTTTTCTTCTCTGCCACTTAATTCCGATTCTACTGAAACCACTGAATGACCCCCAGAACCACCTTTAATTCTAACAATGCAATAGCATGGAATTATCACTACCAAGTCCTCTAAACCAGGCCCCGAGATTACGAAACTTTTCTGAATACGATTTCGTACTCAACTCAGAATTTTGTTCATAAAACGTCATGTGACGTCATAGTCTGAGTACGTTTTTGTGCTC
>JAUTBZ010199197.1:0-21454 GCA_032361785.1 Lepetodrilus galriftensis | reverse complement strand
TGAATAGATGGCTATCTCTGGGGGAATTGCGGGACTATTCGAGTGTGTTTTAGGAGTAAGTATCGAAATAGAAACTAAAATAGGTTTCATGACATTACAAAGATTATATATCACATTTCATACAACATTCTCATATAGAAATTTTGGCTTAAAAAAAACATAGTAAAGCATGAGAGGAGGTCTTCATGGCTCTACAGCATGGCTCTTCATGGCTCTTCATGGCTCTACAGAACTGAATTCCCTCTAGAAACTGCTAGCATACTTCCCAGAGGATGAGTATGATAGTATTAAGCATGAGAGAAGCTCTTGATGGCTCTACAGCATGGCTCTTCATGGCTCTACTTCATGGCTCTTCATGGCTCTACAGAACTGAATTCCCTCTAGAAACTGCTAGCATACTTGCCAGAGGATGAGTATGATAGACAATCACTTAGACCGTGTTGTTTAGGACATGAAGGGTGCACAGAGTGGTGATTATGCCATGGACAAGTACATAATGTTAACCATGGTCTTCATGACACGTGGGACAAAGATGACAAAGCCGTCGACTCCCCAGACACAAATGTCAATTGCATGCTGGCACAGGACAGTACGCCAAGACCGGCCTGGAACTGTCAATTACATGGTCGTCTTCCGTATATAAGGAACCCAGTCAGAACGCTGCACACCTTTTGCATGGCAAGATTTCAATTATCTCACAGATTCTGCTCGCAATCGAATTGCTATTGTTATGTTAGCACTGAAACCGTACGCTTCACGTCTTAACACGTCTTGACATTTTAGGAAACAACCAATTTCAAATACAGTTGTTCTGCTAAGATTTCCAAATTTGGTCTCCAGTAATAACCTACTGTATTGCTAAGGCAACCAATTTACTTGGGATGACGACATTCTGGAATTTCACGACGAAATATATAAAACTATCACAAGAATTGCTGATCAGATTCTATATGTAATTATCATAATAATATGAATGTGTTGGAAAATTATATTCAATAATCATAAAAAAAAAAGGAGGGAAAAAATGAATAAATGCCTGAAAGCCAATCCTATTTTGTTGGAAATGAACACTTTCTATTTTCAAGTCATAAAAACTTAATCAAACTGTCTTAATGTGTCATAGACATTGAACCAAATTGAAATTTAATTCCACAATTTGAAATTACAATTTCAAAATAATTCAAGATTTCAATGAAAGTGGTGAAAAGCAATGAAAAGATTTTGTGACGTACAAAGTGATGGATACACTTGGCATTTTTAACTCAATATTTCTGATTGTATGCCTTTAAGCCATACACATGTTATTTCAAGCTAGTGATCTACATTTGCTACCTGCATACAAATGACATCTGTTCAATTTCAGCAATTTCTGAGAAACTAAAACCTCTATCCAAAACTTAGCTGGATATTTATTGGATAACGCGATCCAATACTGGTAGAAAGGTGGCAATGATTACCAAAATCAATATTCATGTAACAATGGTTGTTCAGGAATGCTATCGATTCAAAATAAACAAGAATGATGATTTACATATGAAATTAAATATAAGGCGGAAAATGATGAAATTGGTAAAAAGAAATAGGAAGGTCAACAGCGAATCACAATGCGCCAATTAGTGTTAACAGAATGTGTAAACGATATCATTCAGTAAGCGACAACCACGTAAATGCCGACATTTCCTGGTAAACACAATAGCACTAATCTGCAACTTATCGTAGGTGGGCATTAATGGTAATGTATTGATAAAAGATCCATTTATTATGCTCTTAGAATATTAACAACTCAACGGTAAGCCTGTTTCCACATTGCATTCGATGTGAACCACAATCTCATCCTGCTTGTAGGAACTAAATACAACTGCGGCTAATTCAAGAGGTAGACATTTTCTTTAAAAACATATGGAAAAAGAACAATGCACGATTGAAATATAATTCTGCCAAATTTGTAAGAAAACCCTACATTATTAAATGTAAAGTTAATTGCTGGTCAGTTGGATCTTGTACACGATGGGGACAATTGGACAGCAGTGATTGCGATTGGGTTTTACTTATCAGGTCGGTTTTTAACCCAGGCACAGACACTGCTCCTTAGGGCATCTCCAGTTGCCTCTACCATGGAATGAGTTAAAGTAAAGGGAACACTTGGTTCCAATTCCAGCCACCAAGGAATATTAGCATAGCAAACCACCAGAGAGAACAACATCCAGTGCATTAGATGATGATGAGGATAATGTTGTACACGGACACATGAGGGAATACGTAACAAGGACCACTGCATAACAAACATAATCCACAGTCTGACTAGCAGTTCAACTAATGGTCAGGTTGGATGTCTGCATGATGAAGCAAATTTAAACTAGAAGCTGATGAGGGACATTGCCTTATCTGATGGAGCATGCAGAGAGTGAGAGTGGTCACCAAGATCTGTATAAGCCTGTTCACAATCTTGAAGGAACAAATAAGTCAAGGCATATGTAGGGTTCTTGGCAAATTATAATGCGATTTGTCACCTTTCACAGTTTCATGCCCTTTAGCATGGCCATCAAGGCATAATTATCCAATTGGGGATTGTTGAATCAGGATAGGGAATCCTAGCATCAGATACAGAATGTGGATTAGGTGCATATATGGCAGGACAAGGGCCTGAAGACTAGAGAGCCTATGGGCAAGTCAATGCTGTGTGTAACAGATGAAGGCTAGAGAGCCTATGGGCAAGTCAATGCTGTGTGTAACGGATGAAGGCTAGAGAGCCTATGGGCAAGTCAATGCTGTGTGTGTAACGGAATGGTTACCAGTGATGTCAAGACTGCTTAAAAATAATTGAGGAAAACTGATAGCATGTCTGACAGCTAAACTCTCCAGTCAAAACTGATGGAAATCAAGCATTTTACAGAAAAGTAGCCCTAAAGGTTCTGTAGGGTATATTGTAGTTGATTGGCGATGTTCATGTCAGGATCTCTGTGCTATTGGGTTTGACAGCGAGTGAACTTCTGCTTAATGTAGCTGAAGGCACAATGTGACCTTGACTAAGCTGCGTTGGAAGTATTATTGACCATTATAAACATACAGAATATGATTACCATGTTAATAAATGTAAGATAGTTTAGTTTATTACCAAATCAAATATTTAAATTGTCCAGTATTAAGACAACACTTTTTTCTTAAAATTTGTAGCTAATGTACAGCAGTCAATTTATCAATGTTTTAAGATACATTCAAAGTTCCTAAATAATTCAAAGAATGTCCAAAGTTTTAAAGTTCCTTTTTTCCCCAGCCATTCAATTAGTAGAAGCATTACAGTAACATATGATGTAAGCAATTATTACCACATTCGCATCCAAATTATCCGTAAATCAATTCACAGCCTAGCAACTGAAACCTCGTAGACCATAATTACGCAAATTCTACAAGATCAATTGTTTCAATAATACCTCTATTGTTTGACCTTTTGTACCCCAAATGGACAATCATTTTCAAGAGTGCTAAGAGCAAGTTGGAAAAGGGGCACCTTAGTTGAATTTCCATCAAGCGACACAACCGCTTGACAAGTTATAAGGTGACGGGAAGTCCTTTAGAGGTTGGGAGCGAGCTGACAAATTGCATCAAGCTCTTTATTCTAAGACAACACCTTGCTCCAGATTCCCAATCTTAAACTGGCAGATCCTATTTTGTCTGGCGACCAAGGAGGCGCGATTCAAATTTGATATGAAGCCAGGCCCGCTGATAACCTGATCAGGTGCAAATTGATGAGAAGTGAAATGAAGTCCACTACAATCAAACTAGCTATGCTGGTATGACATATACGGTAGCAACCATTCCGCTCAAATTATTCTGGATTCCTATTAATTGCCAGACTATGTAATTAACCTGAGCAGAGAAATATATACATATACATGTGGTAGGAGTGAGTGAATATGGAGTTTAATGTCGCTGTGAGAATCTTTTATCCATTTTTGACGAGATATGGTAGGATATGTGTTTCAAAGTACTAGTATTCGCAGTAATGAATGCATCTATGTGTAATGCAATATCAATGTAGCTTAAGTTATTATGATATATATAGTGCATATTTCCTCGAAATTATCATACCTAAGTATATTTGTATTTAGACAAGATCTAAATCATGAATTGTTTTGATGATTGAATGCTTTCATAGATAATAAAGTCAGCTGTAACAGGTTGTGAACAGTTTGAAATAGGAATACATTTCTCATTATTAGTATTATATATTTTAAAAATGTATTTCATGATTATTTTTGGGGGCTGATATTTTTTAAATAATGGTAGACAATATGTAGATATTTTTTTTTATGAATTTAGATCTATATATTATAAAAACTACAAACAAAATAATTCCTAAGAATATCAGTGTCTCATGGTATCTTAGAAGCATTTTTCTTTAGTAGCTAGTATTGTGGCAACACAGAATCAATGATGTGCACCACGATTCATTCCAATACTCAGCAGTCCAAATATCGCCATTGGCTATTTAGTTGTTTGTCCGCGACTGACGCAGTTTCAGTTGACCAGGCGTGGGCTGCTCGTCAACTGCTAATTGAAAGTAATACAGTGATAATAGTTGGGTGTGATGGCTGGTCAGTATTGACAGGCTGACCAGAGATGACCAGAGCTGACGGTCTTCCAATGACTGGACCACTGCTGATTACATGCAACCCTTCACTCAGGCCAATGGTTCCATTGTGAAACCTGGATGGCCAACTTGCAGACAGCCACCCCTGACTTGCCCAGGGCAAAGGAACCTCTCCATTGGTGTAGTGTGGCCAGGCTAAATGGAAATGATACTAAACACTGTGAGAGATTACAAGCAGGAAACACTAGAGGCATTACCCATTGCAATTACTGACTGTCTGGCTTGGTAACACGATGTGTTGAGATTAGATAAATAGGGCAGGTGTAACATATTAAATTGTTTAACTGGTCTGGTAACATGTCTAATGGATTTTTGTATTAATATTCCATAACCAAAATGTTTTACAAACATTTGAATTTTCCAATGAGTTTAAAAAGAAAAAGATATTACTTTTAAGGATTTGTTTTCATTAACATATTATGAATCGGTTGAACATATATGTAATGACCAAATCTTAAGTTCAAAGCCAACTTTCATTGAAACAGACATATACGGTATGTGAATTTAGCGTAGACTACCAAAGAAACTCTTTATACATCGAGGTACGTGCCAAATGGAATCAATTCCTTCAGGCTAATAAATCAAGTGTTGGCCACACAATATTTGGCTGACAGGATAAACATGGCTGTGCTATCAGAAATCAATTTAAATGTCCGTCATGACATATCTGTCTTGGAATGCTTCCTGTTTCAAAGACAGCTTTCAGAATAGGTTAGATGTCTTCTACATTTCCATGGTCATCTTCACAAATTGGTGTAATCCCTTTAAACAATGGCTGGTACTTAATCACCAATATTTACCTCATGTATCATGTAGAGGCATTATATAATTTGATGGAAATACATTTCATTTGTCTCATTTAGCAGAATGGCTGATTAAGATCATTTTATTTTGTGAATTACACCTGTTCAGTCAATAAACATTTTTCCCGATAAACACAGGTTATTTAATATATTTGCAGAATGAAATCCACTGGTATATGATGCCATAATTCTGTATCTGGCATTCACATTAAGAAACATGAGCCTATTAGAAAGCAGGTTTTTTTTTTTTGTGTTTTTTTTTTTACTGTTGCTCCCCCATGTCTATACACATAAACGATGATGCATGATAACAGATGATGAAGTTGTATTGAGTGTATTCCCAGGCTGGACATGCTGGCTAGGATTGTGTCTGAGATAGCATCTGCCAATGTGTATGAGGGTCTTCTGCCCACAGCCTGCCCACAGCCTGCCCACAGCCCCCCAACATGTGGGAGTGTTGGCTTATCAAACCATTAATTCACTGTCATGTGTTGGCCTTCTGGAGGTCACAACTAGACCCTCGAGTATCTGTTTACTTCACCTTTTACTTCCCCATTGACGAGGACTCTTTGCTCATTTGTCCGTTCTCAGAAATACCCCCCTCCTCCTTAACTACACCTTCCCACTTGTTTACAACGGCGTCATTGTTGTCAATAACAATTGTGTGAATGTCTGCAGATTCTCTGCCCTGGGTTACCGCAACCGACTCTCCATTACCTCCACCCTATAGGCTGGGGACCAAGGATGGACAATCGCAAACATCGCCTACAGCGGTAGTACCGTAATCACCTACAAACATAGCGTGTAGTTTGCACCGAGAATCGGCATTCAGTAGGAAAACGCGTCTAAACGTAATTCAATATAATCATAACAAAATTAATAAAGTGAATCCATGCCATTCTTAACTGTAACATAATTAATCCAGCGAATCAATTTACGATTTGTATACGGTGAAATAATCAGTCGTCTAACATGGACACAAATATTGGAAAATACAACACCACTTTGATGGTACATGGGAATCTAATCCCTGGTATATTGTGACAATCTGTGATATTTTTAAGTTAATCTATATCCTAGTGATTTCCAGACATGGGGTTTTTGGGTACTAACGAAGTAACTTGATGAAGTAACTAACCAAGTAAGCAATTCTCCACGGTCAGTGTTACATGTAAGAAGGTTGGCAAGTTCCACAGTATTGAGTGATTGGAAGTTACGTATATCTTAGATAATGTCTTTTGTCGAGACGGTGAGAGAGTTGGAGGGAGAGGGGGAGGGAGGGGGAGGGAGAGGGGGAGGGAGAGGGGGAGGGAGAGGGAGACAGAAATAGAGTCGGTGATTTGTTGCTTAGCTTCGTAGCAGGAATCTTTCACCAGCATGCGATGAGTAACAGTTGATGATTTACATTAGTAAAGATAGAGATATAGAGGATATATATATAGATATAAATGGTTATGAGATGTGAATGCAAGGATTCCACAATAACAAAAATACAATATGAAGAAAGAAAAACACTATAACTTTACCATTATACTTATTATACTTTCAACTGTGTAAAGCCATAAAAAAAAAAACTATAAAAAAAAATAAAAAATTAAATAAAAATGAAAGAATTGGTGCTTTACATCGCAGCGGGAATATTTCACCCATCCACAACAACTAAATCATAAAAAGGTACGGCAGTTATCTAAAATTGAAATCATTATAGTGTTAGCTAATTTGTTTCAATGAATAAACCTGAAAGGAAACACATCTGTGAGTGTTCACCGAAAAATGCCTTCAAATTGTAAATCATCTACAACTGAGCACTACTAGATACTTCAGCTCTGTTGTAGAACAGGAACGTATAAAACAGCTCGTACAATATCACCATCAGTAATTGGTCATCCCTTCAGGAAGTTGAAGAGCTATGCTTTGAGAGATTGAGCCATCCATTTCTACAACTGTTATTTTGGCATTGTAGTTGAGATTACATTTATTGGCATTGTAATAGGCTCGTGCATGTCCTCAGCGCCGCCACCGTGACAAATCCCGGTGACTGCAACGCATCACTGTCGGGTAGCGCCATGGTTACACAAGTGAGTGCAGAAATCGGCCTAACTAGATACAGCCAAATTATTGCCTTTCACGTTAACAACCACAGAAGGCGTGGAGTGTTTGAAGCTTTTTAAATGAAGACTGATGTAGGGTAGGTTGAGAATGGGCACTGACACAGCAGCTTGGGGAGAGCTTCCAATTGTGGAGTTGATGACAGACGTAATGGACGCCCACTGGCAGCCGGCATCTACGTGGCTCTCGGCACATCATACATAAATTGATTTTTAAAAAATATAAAATTTCCGTCTAATTTGTTCGATGCCAAAGTCAGAAGTACAGCCAGACACATCCATATCAGGATGGAGTTTGCAATATGACCTCCCATATATTGACAATACTGTGTTCACGGTAGGCCGTATTTCTTATTGTCAGTATCGTATTGAAGACATAAATAGGCCGTCTAGAAGTCATCGGATAAGACTTATATTAAATGATTCTGAAACCTCTTCTATTTCTGTATGCCACTAACATTCACCTTATTAGAAATATCTTCCTTGCCCTTTTTATTATCATTTCAAAAAAAATGACAGATTGATGGACTTTTAGAATACTGTTAAAAAGATCCAAATGGTTTTTTTTTGCCATTAATGCAGAATATGATTTTTAATATCACGCTTGAGATCATGAAATGGAACTCCTTCATTAATTAAACATTATGAATGAATTTATGGACTCTCGATTATGCCGAAGCACTTTTAATGTAACCCAAACTCTTGATCGATGAAATCAGGGCTTTTTATTTTAAAATAATTCACCAGTGAAGTTGCGATCTGCATATCTAGGTCAAGACACCTATAACAAGATTGGCTGTAAAGAATACTTTAGATTTTATAACTGGCAGTTTTATGGTACTGGGTTAAATATACCAGGGGGGGGTAAATATGTTATCGATTGATCTTTTACAATAGGATACATATCACTCGGCACTACTAGTAGTACTACACTATAATGTACTGGCAATATAGTTGGAAGCTAAATACAAGGCTTGAATGGTGTCATTCTGAAAACTACAAACAAAACATTGTACGTTTAAAAGTTGCAATACACGTAACATAAAGAATCCTTCACAACGTATATTTACACTAAATGTTTTAGACATTCAGGGCTCTGGACTAACATATGCCTGACGTACAGGGGCAAGTTAAATTGCACTGCGGTCAACCTACTTTTTAACATTTTGCACCTTTGGTGCCATTGTCACTTGCTCTGCGGGCAAGTAACTCAGAATGTTAGTCTGGAGCCCTGAGCGTACTAATCATTTGAATGCCAATGGTATACACGTCTTCTGTATGAACAGGTAAATCTCCTGTCACCTATTCACTATCATGCAGCTGGATACTAACAATGGCAGATGTATTTTATTATGCTCATAATATTTCCATTAATATATCAACGCACAATCATTACAAAAGCATAAACCTATATTTTCTCATGAGTACCACGAGGCTATTAACAATTTCAACACATGTGCATTGTTATATAGCGCATTAAAACATTTGTACTGTGATGCATAGGGAAGCTGATGTATATCGGGCTGTGGGTGTGAACTACAGTGGTTTCAGTAGAATCGGAAGTAGGTGGCAACTATAATAAACAAACAGCTGTTACAAAGGGCAATAATACACATTGACTGTACTTTTATTCCTATACCGACAATTATGATAATTACAACACGTACTTATGCCAATATACCTACATCCATATTACAAAATTAATTAATAAAGTATCCTACATACAAGCTGTGATATAATTGAAAGAATTTAAAAAGTATTTCCAACTTCAAACTTTACCAACCCTGCCAAGACATCATAATACAAATCTACATTTACTAGTAGTTTACATACAGCTATTTCTAATCTAAAGATACCTCATTCATAATAACCTTCACCTTGCTACTATTTATCAACTTAATCAGGTTAATTGCCGACAACGGTATACAGCCGTGTATGGAAACATTTCCCTCCTATGTACAGAAATACACGGAGCCATTGAGTAGCGTACCAGAGTAGATACAGCCTGCGGTCCTCATCCCTATTACAGCCTCGATCAATACACACAGTCTTACTAATGACCTAATTCAGATACAAGGAGATGATCACCTTTACAATCAATGCCTAGTTAAGTTGACACTAATTAGAGCTATAGACAGTATCCAAATTACTGATGAGAAAACGCAAATCAATTGGTTCTACTTTACAAAGTTCGACGGCCTCAAAGTTACAATTTTTTTCAAGGAGCCATTGGGCTCCTGCATAGCCAGAAACACTTAAAATATGTGAAATATTGGTAGCCATGGCTCCCAAATTAGTCGTTAAATTGAGCCCTGATTTGTGTATTTTAAAAGAGCAAGGACCGATGCTAGAAGCAGAATCCGAGGTCAATGCATCAGATATGTTGAAAAAACAATACAACATTGTATCCTGTATTCTGTTGAAGCATCCAACTATAGACACAATCATTATGGATGATGTCTGCTCAAATTACGAGTTGTCATTAACTTGTGAAATGCAAGGCAGTATTTCACTTGATTAAACACGTATTGATAATGTTGGTGTTCAGCGAGATCTCTGCTGGGTTTAATCAAGATTAATGAAACCAAATACTAGATAGGAAGAAATTGGAAGCAAGTACTGACTGCTGTTACTGACGATTAATATTATGGACTATCAACTATGTAGAATCTTCTTTCTTTTGTGTATATATAAGATAGAAAATCATATTACAAAAATATTCTATAACCTTTCCTCCATTGGAGACGATGAGAGATGGAATCAATTCAGGCGACATGAGACCTTGACAGCTAGCAACAGAATTGAAAACCTTTCCAAATGCATGTACAAATATCTGATGCACTTTGAAAGGATTTCAAGGCTGATTAGTTATTAGACATTGTATATTTATGATAAAACTGTACAATAATGTTCACACAAATTGTCAGCTCTGTAATTGTGAGTGTAAGACTCTATGGTAATTGTGAGTGTGTTGTGTTGCAGGTCAGTTTCCCCTGGACCCGGAGCTGTGTGTGCTGTGGGTGACCAGCGACGTGCTGATGTGCACAGCCTCCATCTGGCACATGTGCACCATGTCCATGGACCGCTTCTTCACGCTCAAGTACCCCATGAGGTACGGCCGCAACAAGACCAAGAACATGGTGCTGCTGAAGATCTTCTTTGTGTGGGTGGTGTCCATCGCCATCAGCAGTCCCATCTGTATTCACGGATTCATCGATACCTCAGTAGTGTACCACGGGGGCATGTGCGTTCCCACGCTCACCACCTTCGTCATCTACGGCTCAATATTTGCTTTCTACATTCCGCTCATGATAATGATAACGACTTATGTGCTGACTATTAGGATACTGTGGAAGAACCAGCGGCTGATGAAGAAGATCGAGCGGTCGGACATGCGTCCTAGACACGGGCACGGTCGACAGGAGTACCACCTTGCCATGCCGCGGCTGCTGTCCACCCCTACTTCCAGACGTGTCAGCTTCCCGGACAGTTTCAAATTCAGTACCGCCTATCCAATGTCTCCAAAGAGGCCTGTGCCCAACCCAGTCAAGTCTTCCAAAGAGGTCCCAAGTTCGGACATAACAGACACTGAGGACGACGAACACGATCCTATCAGTTCTACGCAACTTCTGGATAGGAAATCTCAGTCGTACAAGTCTATCTGTAATCGTGGTGACAACAGCTACATGCTCCGGTCTCGCTCCAAAGAATCAGTGTACAACCCTACGTTTGATGCTTCTGATGAAGCCAGTAGTAGCGTGGAGAGCAAGTTACACAAGTCTGCCAGTAACTACCTTCAGGTGCCGTCGGTTCCGTTCTTCAGCAGGCATGGTCGAGGACGGGCACTGTACAACACGGCGTCGGATACCAAACTGGATACCTTCACACGCCCGAGTCCTCGACAAAGGACGCTACATCACAGTGCTATACAGCTGGACAGCTCGGAGTACCGGAGTCGAGAGTGGGACAAACGCTTCTTCCAGATCCAGCAGGAAATGGATCAGTGCTTACGGGATGTAGATTCTGACAACTCTCGCCGAGCTCCCGAGAAAGCGGAGCTGTTGTTTTGTGAGGAGTTTGTTCGATATTCGCTGAAACCGTTGTGTCATTCCGCACCGAATTCACCTCTTAGATGTGGATTTACCTCCGATTCCGGGGATTCTTTAGACAAGGATACCCGATCTAGCTCATCCAGCTCGGAGGTTATAACATTCAACCTGAACTCCCCGAAGAAGAGAGTTCGTTCTAAAAGTACTAGGAGTGCCAGTCCTAGAAGTGCCAGTCCTAGGAGTATAAAACGTAGCAGCCCCAGGAGCCGGACACCGGAAGAATCGCCTCGGAGTCCCAATGGACGGCTACCTCAGGGCCTGATGACCAGTCCGACCCCCGACCTCCTGTCCCCAGACTCGGACGACCACGTGCTGAGCGAGTCTGTGGACAACAGCGCTGCTGAGCTGGACAGTGATGATCAGCAACTCGGGATGCCTTTAAGAAGATGCAACAAATTCAAGAAAAGCTTCCGGAAGACTCTACGCTTGAAAACACGGCCGGTGATCAAGCACCTGCTTTCTAAGAAGACCGCGACCAACGAGCGCAAGGCCTCAAAGGTCCTCGGGATCATATTCCTCGTGTTTGTGTTTCTGTGGACGCCCTTCTTCATTCTCAACATCCTCTCGGTGACGTGCGAGCGCTGCATGGCCAACGTCACGGGGACGATGATGTCCGTCTTCCTGTGGATGGGCTACGCAGCCTCGCTTGCAAACCCCATCATCTACACCATGTTCAACACCGCGTTCAGGCGCACGTTCATTCGGATACTGACATGCACAATCAAGCGGCACACGTCCAAGTTTGCCGAGACGGCGTTCATGAGTTACACGACAATGATGAACACGGATCGGAGAAATACGATGACCGTGATATTCAAGGATGACTCTAGGTGACTTGACCAGGTCTGTAGACACACGGCTCAACTAGACGGATCTCAGTAGGGGTGAAAAACATGCTCGCAAATATATTCACCAATGTTATTAAAAAATGATTAATTTATTCTTTGATGTGCATTTACAACCAATCTGATCCAGTCTTGTTATCGGACTGATGGTATTATCCATAATGAAATTAAATGATTTTTTTTATTAAAAAAAAAAGAGAGAAGAGAATGTCCCATTAAAAAATATAAATTGTGATAAATAAGTTGATGAAAGTATGTAAATGTTGTCCGTTTTGTACAGTATTGTCATGTTTATCTTATGACTAAGATTTGATATCTGAAAAATAATAAATGTATTTTCTTGTGGACTGTTGACCTGTGATTACAAGTTTTACGACAAACGGTATTGGATAGCGACGGAAATGTCAAGTAGTTTGGAACGACAAGTGAGGCTTCCGGTGTGACAAGTCCACGCTAATACGTTGATCCCTAACAAGGAGTTTGACAAGAGGGAACTCTCCTCCATTTTTAACTTCATATCCTGGCTCAGACTTCTCAAATATTGATTTTCTTCCAGAAATAGTTAGTGTTTTTGCAGTGTGGTAGTCATTGGCAATCTCGGAAGACTGGAGCCTGGGGCCAACTCGAGGTGGATTTACCTTGTCAATCGTGACATGATTTAAGTCTGCGATGTCCCGTGTGCCAAGATGATTCCTCATAGCAGAAGTATGACTATATAGATGCATTCTGATACATTAATATCAGGCTAGGAAGGAACCAAGGTTATATATATTGGTGAAGTCACAGAACAGGCTTCATCAAAAAAAGAATGGTCTTCAAGTCAGCTATACAATGACCTTTAGGTTGATGTTTTGTAAGCGCCTGCTTCTAACGTTGGATTTACCAAGATTTGTCTTCTCCACTTGAAGATGAAGATTATTCATTGAGTCGATACACCATCAGACTGCATAGCTTACGCGATATACTACTTACAGATATTTCCATAGAATGGAATGAAGTAAAAAATGTTTGTGTATTCCAAGTCTGCCAATGCATCATTAAACTTACCTTTGTACGATACACATAAATGGGAGATTTGGAATGTAAAAAACTGAATATCAGCAACCAGTTGTAACATGCACACCTTCTTCTAGCCAAGTCCAGATTGCAGATTACTGTCATGGTTTGCAAGGAGAACTCTCAAGCCTTGAAAATATATGGATGAATGTTACTCTACAATGTCTAGTTCGACCGGGAGGACAACCGACAAAAACTATCATGTGTTGTGTGCATATCGCCACAATATATCCTGGTAAACACGTCAGTGTCCGCCATCTAGTTTGACATGCACAGGTGACAACAACATCGTACAACTAATCATACAATTTAATAAGGAAACCCACAGTGATTAGATAATCCCGTGATAAGATCGCACAAAGACCATAACTGAGACACTGACTACCATTTGCAATTGCAGTCTTCCGGGAATGAAATAGGAAAAGAAAGGGTAAAGGGACATGCCAATTAGTATTACTGACGTTCTTCCTGACATCGTAGCACAACACCCTTCCATATATGAACCGAAATACGGAGATCGAGCTATTAACGTAATTACACTTGACAACCACATTACAGTTCATTGGATTGAGATTCTTAGTGAATTTCTTAGTATATAACCAGGCTTTCTATTACTGGCATCCACCGAGTGCAAATGAGTAAGAGTCACAAATGGAGGAATCAATGACGATAGTCTAAACACCATTCAATTAAAATAACGAGCAAACAACACATTATAAACAGCACAATAAATGCAGTTAAAATTGATTCGTGTATCACTTTCGTATTGATTCCAGCGTCATTTACATGTATGTGGTTTAATTATATCAGCACGTACTAATTAATACCACAGTATGGATATTCTAAATGGCTTTACACTGTTCACTAGTTCACATGGTCGCAATAGCACATAAATTATCAATATTTTAAAATATGTTAAGCCTTCCCTTGCTGGATTAGGCACAGATACTGCTCTTTAGGGCTTTTCCGGTTGCCTCCAGCAGGGAGAGGGTTAATGGAACCAGGAATCATCGAAAATACGTCAGTGAACAATGAACGTTTTGCATCACACATACCTCTCCCTGCAGCATTAGGCACAAACACTTCTTGTAGGGCATCTCTGGTTGCCGCCAGCATGGAGAAGGTTACGGTACAGTTTATATTGGAGTCGACACATGGTATTTCTATTATTATTTTGCTCTATATGTATTCATGGGTAGCTAGAAATAGAAATAAGAGTTCAAGTTGACCTACCTGAACAGTAGAAATCCAAGAGATGTGACAGCAACCCTTCGGACATCGTCGTTCACATCACTCACCTAGAAATACGAGAAATATGAGAAATTATGACGATTGAACAAGTCAGAGATATTAGCATTTCTGTAGTAGTGAAAAAACTTGAAAGTAGATCTAACCTTTAATTTAAATAAAATAATTCTTAAAATCATTAAATCTGCATAATGATAGCCAGTCTTATTCAACGTATAATGTGGCGTCTTCACTTTCCTATACAGAAAATCACAAATAAACAATAAACAATATGCCAACTGTCATATACACTTCAGTAAATAACATCTTAAAGTGAGTGAATTATTGTTTTATATCGTGGCGGGAACATTTCAATCGTACATAATGAAAACATCTCTAAAAATAAAGACAGAACATACATTAATTAAATTGATATTGTAGAAAATACATCTGTAAAACAGACAATTTGTGTCAGACCAAGAAGTGAGGTCACTCAAAATATTAATATATTTTGAATAATTTGTACTTTTCGAGGGATACTTAACCCAGATATTGTAGACAAAAAGGAATAATGTGACTGAAGCATTATAGAATAGGAGTCTGGACAATGTAGACTATGTTTGAAAAGTATATTACAGTGTTGTTCCAAGCACATACACAAATAAGATACACGCGTTTCAAAGAATGACAAATGATATAAAAGTACTATGACAATGTATAGCTTTGCATTGCATTGTATATTTTGTACCAATCAATCGATCAATCAGACAAAGACGCAATTTAATGCACAGACAAAAACACTAACGGCACAATACGTCTTTCTGGCTCCACCGGAATCTCTTACGAGTACGAATTCTTCCAAATATCTATGACAAATTCCACAATAATTTTGCACTTTAAGCACTCGTTATCTAGAGTGCATCTTATTTTTATATATTGGGTCATATCCATGTCAGCATGGGCAAGCAATAAATCGTCTCTATTTGAAATAGTTCCTACTGCCTTATTAATGATATTCGGTACAATATAGGACGACTTCAGTCAAGTGAAGACGCTGGCCGAGTCCACCTCATCGCTTCACTGATTGCTCCATCAAAAATGTACGTAATTTCTTCCGAGAAGATCCTCGAAATCTAATTTTGATGCATACCATAAAAGGAATCGCTGTTGCAACAAATTTGCCATCAAACATCTTTCATTACAAGATCTGCGACGCTTGTAGAATAAAAATTGAAAGGTTGGCTAGGTCGCTGGCGCGGGGTTGAAATGGCCACTAGGCTTGTAATGTGCTCATCAGCGGCCATTGTTGTAGTATGTGCTGGAGAGGTAACTCTTGACGTCTGCTGTCATTACTTGCAGCAGACGCCATCCTTGTAGGAATTCTTTACTAATGGATGAATGTAACACACACAGGGGGAAAAAACACACAAGAATTAAAAAATTTTAAATGGAAATCTAAGAAAAGAAAAAAATATATTATTAAGTAACATGGTATAATCTGGTATATTAATAAATTACTGATGATTTGTATAACTGATATGAACATTACCTATTCACATCTGTGCCGAGATACGAGAAATCACTTTCATGTGTAAATCAATATTTCCTGGGAAACGTATAAAAATAAGACTTTCATCAATAAAAAAAAAATACAATAAAAAAATAAGTTAATGAGGATTTTAACATTGATTTCCAAATACACCACTTCTGTACTTGTTGAGAACGCCACTATGGCACTAGGTCAAAGCAGTGTCAGAGGAGATAGATGTCAGGTGACACCAGTTGGGAGATAGATATTTAAAGCAACGCTCTCGCTCATATTTTGTCTAAATAAAATAGATAATATTCAATGTTACTTTGTTGAAATTTCACATTCCTACATTTGTGAATAGCACATGACAAATGGAATTCTGTGTTTCAAAACTGTTAAGTTTCGTTATTAGAGGGACCAATAATTGTTATACAAATTTAACAGTTGCAAGAACATTCATCTTATAAATACTAGTATAGTAAGAAATATTCAAGGGGTTATTTTAAGGCTCTTCTCTGGGAATAATGACATAAATAATAAAACATGAAATTTCTACTAGCTCGTAGTTTAAGTTAGTATATCTCCAATCATGCTAATTAATTTGATCAACATTACCAACAAAACTAGTGACTTTCCTACAAAACTAGTGGCTTTCCTACAAAACTAGTGACTTTCCTGGAAAGATCAAATTATTCTAACAGCAGTGCACAATGATCGAGTTCTTTCAAAGAATGAGTTCAATGTTGGTGCACCTAAAAAAAAGCAGTATAAAACTAGGATTGAGGCATGTCTGTGAAAGAGTTGCTTTAAAGGGCAATGTCTACTTAACCTGAAAGTAAGCCACTTTGTAGTATCACTATCAAGCTACCAATTACACACATGAAGTAACATTAAAAAGCTTCCCTTGTCTAAACTCCCCAAATTACATTACTTCTGCACAAGGTGGGCGGTATAGGCTGCAGCGAGATTCTACAAGAATGTGGGGTCAGCCGTACACTGCATGGCAAATCTTACGTGATAACGCCGAACCTACCCATGCTATTTTGGTTTCACAATGATACATATGCCAAGCAATGGCAAATACTAACCATATAGTTGAGGAAAGAACGGATAATATGGGAAATCGTATTTTAAAATCCCTAACATGTGTAAAAGAAATCCCCGCAAGAGTGAATTCGCCAGACAGGTGGCGCTAAACCACTGTGGTTGGGTGGACATCTTACATCACAGCTGGGTGGACGGCTAACATTTTAAAGTGGCAATCTAATCACAATTGCATTTGAAAAACTTTTTCATCAAGATATATATAGTCTGAGAATACTAAGCTTCTGTGGGGTACCATGTTTAAAAAAAAAAAAATTGTATCTCATGAGTATTCACAAATATATATTCCCTTGGATTCAAATGAAATGTGACTTTAAAATCATCATGAACTGGTGAAATACAACTTGTCTTAATAAAAATAAATTGTGCTAGTGTTTATCAAATCTTTTCAAACTTGAACTTGTAACATATCTTGATGACATGCGATTTTTACATCTTGGTACGGCCAATGGTGCCTGTTAGTTCACATATATCTAATGTGATCACATAACCAGCTAAAAATAGAAATATAATACAAACATATATACATATAGCGGAACATTTACATTCAACTAGTTAGATACAATTATTACATAATGTGATGACGCATGTCACAGAGTAACAAAATAAAGGTTACGTGGTTGTGTAGTAAACACTTAACAGTACAAATGTTGGAAGACTGTAAGAAACACTTGGCCTGCTCTGCACTGCAATACGTGGGCAGTGAACGGTGTAATAAGGTGATATAAAGAAAGGAATGCTAGTTTCCTGGCCACTGACTTCATATTAGTCCCCGAAACAGGTCGTCACTCTGCGAGTCTGACAGGGAAGCATGTACTTCACAAAATACCACACCATGGCAGCCTCGACAGATTGCCAAATAGCCTAGTTTCCACGTTAATACTTAATTCTAGATTACAATGTTGACAATGCAAATTTAAGCTGAAAAATAGCATTATCCACATACAGTATATTAATTTCCCGAAAACTCAAGTATTGATGTTGCAATAGATTGCCAAATACGATTACTTTGAAAATTAATATTTAATTCTAGTTCAGATTACAATGTTGATGGAGATGGAGTCATATTTAAGCTGAACTATAGCGGAAAGTACATATATATTAATATAATGCTAATTAGAATTGTCTTTTACTGTTTTAGTAACTTCTTTCATTTATGAAAACATTATTTCAACAAAATATCTGTGTTCCTAAACACTGTCTATAACCAAATAGAAACTGATTCAACAAGTGGGAAGTTGAACAAGACACACACACACAAAAACAACGAGGAAATGGTCCATTACTCAAGATAATTTGAAAAATGTTGAGAGTAGCGGCAAATTTAGTTGTACTAAATTGAACGGGAAATGCTTGTTAATTGCAGACACATATCTCAGATCAGATGCCACGTAAATCAGATATCTAAGTTAGGAACTCCGAGCATGACATGAGTCTCGATAAAATGTCCGTCCAACACTGAATCAATATAGCCTGAGGACTCGGCAGTGGTCGTCTCTTAAAGGGAAGATTTTATCAGAAAATCAATAAAACATCCTCAAACTTTTCCATAAGTAAGCATCCATTGTCACATTAAATTGCTATTAAATAGTTTGAATTCCCGAGAAGTGATCAATATTAATCGACACGTTCTTCAAACTAATCCCCAATGAAAGACAAAAAGAGTTCGCATAGAATCTTGGCTAAACTGGACATATTGAATCTCAATATCGAGTGTGAGATACATTGTGCCAGCAATTATTTGTTAAATTTAGTAATTTTTAAAAAGATCTGAAGGGGCCATTGAACTATACTAGCACCTTGCATGATTGAGATCTATCATAATACTTAATTTATTATATATTTATATCGTACTTATCTTTGTCAATGTATTGTGAAGATTTTAGGGGCACTTCAATTTTCACCAGGTGCACCAAAGCCCAGGATATCGTTTCTCAAAGCTCTCATATCCACCATTAGACCATAGCGCCCTCGTAAGTGCACAATCCCCATGTGTTAGAGATCACTACAAGAGACCTCGTAGTAGATATGAGAGCTTAGAAAAACGATATCCCTAAACATGTGTTAAACCCCAATACACTGCCAACACTAGCATTGATTTGAACATTTCAGTCTCGTACCAGCCTTATGGCAATTACACAACTGTGGCCAACATCATCTCAATATACAGAGACTGAGAATGCAGCGCTATTTAGGTTCAATACAAGCGAGGAATTTGCTAACAAGCACTTGCATGTGAATTCTGATTAGAAGCTACACTACTCGGGGAAAGATGTCACTACCTAACACCGGGCAACGGCCTGAAAACACAAGTTAAATGAAGTAGTCACTGCACGAAGTGTCTCTTCAACTTTGACCTATTCTCGAGTATTTTTTCTCCACAAACTAAATTCTAGAGGCACGTCCCTTGGGTGAACAAATTGCAAAGCCGTCACTACAGATAACAAGCCGAGCAGCTAATGGCCTGGGATAATGACTTATATTTCTGACTCCGATTTAGAGAGGCGAGGAAATGAAAATAACTTCATCATGATGCTAGAAGTAATTTGCGTGAATATAGAAAATCATTATATATCGATACCTATAAATATAAACATAATTATCCATAAATATACTTGATAATTAAGAAATATGTTTCCTTATTAGTATATCTATCTAAAAATCAATAGATATGTCATCTATATATAAATTGGCAATGGATACTGATCAATAATTTATATTATTCCCGAATATAGCTACATAGTTTTATTGTAGATATGGAAATGATACTCTAGGCTTAATAAACAGTAATAATAGTAATAATAGTAATAATAATTATAATAATTATAATAATAATATGTTAGACATTGAAGGAGGATTAAAAGTAACTAAATTTAATTTTTTTAAATAATATATAAATAGGAACATACTTTTTTTTAAACTAATAATTACATGTACGAGTATTGGGTTTTATATTTCATAACATTCTTTGCTTACTTGTGTAAAAGTACAACGATATACGTCAGTGTGAATCCGAAAATTCTTAAAGCATGACAGTTACCGGTACATTACCACTAACTTTTTGCTGAAATTATTTAAAAACAGAAAAACAAGAACTCTCTTTCTCCTAGATAACACGATATTTTTCCCATTTATTAATACCGTATGCAACATAACACAAATTTCTAAAAACAATAATAATTGCATAATTCCCTGAATCCAGTTGCATTACCATCACCCACACCCACTCAATATATTGTTTAACATCTAATTCCTTCTGTGCGACAATGGCAGACACGGACAGATCCGCGTTCATGGAACTTAAAGCTAGCTGTTCCTCTATCTCCCTTGTGGAGTGTAATAAAGATAACAAAGATAACACCCCCCTATCCACTTCTCAAGCAGGATCGTGGAACATTTCCACACGGGTAATCAGGAACATATCAGCAAAGGAAAGGATTAATCTGCAAATAGTCTCTCTCAATGAACACTGTCAGGCTGTTTCATCACTGGTCTGAGACCGGCGCTAAGTGATATCCCCGTAGAAATTGATAGGCTTTTGATGACCTCCAAAATCTGCATACCTTCCAACTGTGAAGTGCAGAGGGGTTACTGGAGAGCTGGCGTCAAGTTCTAGGCTATAAAACCTAAATCCAGCGCCTACTTAAATGTGCGTAATTGGTCCTAGGCAATTATAGCCCTATGATACTACTAGTGGTCAATATGCATAAAAAGTAAATGGTCGAGTCGACCAGCGAATATGGAGTTTAATGTCGCTGTGGAAATCTTTCACCCAGTCAACCAGAGGCTTAACACTCTCCTTGCTGGAATAGGCAAAAGCACTGCTCATTAGGGCATCAACGGTTGCCTTCAGCAGGGAGAGGGTTAATAAGTCTTAGTCCTGTCATTTTATTGACATGATGATGTGAGAAAACTTGCTTACAGTACTCCTGGTTTATATATTTTTTTAAATAATAATTGCGGTCTTGAAGGGGTCTATGTATATGGGGTGTAAGTGGTGGGGGGGGCAGCACGTAAACT
>JAUTBZ010199086.1:0-21455 GCA_032361785.1 Lepetodrilus galriftensis | reverse complement strand
CCGTAGGATCCTTGGGTCAGTTGAGGTCTGACGGACGACTGGAGAGGGCAATCCTTTCACAGCGGAACACTTCACGAGACTAGCTCCACGTGGTGCACGGACTTTAGCTACAAGACTTGGATTACTTCTCACTTCTATGATAGGCCGGGAGGTTCTCCTCGTGGAAGCCCCGAACTCGGTGAAGAGTGACTCACAACTCTTGGAGCATTCCCACGTGGAGACTTCTTAATGGAAACTATGTACGTATGGACTCCTGTTTCGGTGTTGTGTGGTTCATTTAATGATCGTGTGTTATTTGTACTGTACATGTATTTAAGTATACTGTTTCTGTATACGTTGACGATACCTGAGTGGCAGTGAAGGTAAATCAATGTGTGGTACTACGTCTTGGAGCCAGTGCTACATGTATACAGTGCTCTGCTAGCATCACTGTCCTTTTCTTTATTCCATTGTTGGAATACATAGATCTAATTATAACCAAGCGTGACTAGCGGTGAGCAATAGCACATTGCTTTGTTATTACGAGCTTTTTCTGCATTGGACTATAACGATGAATCACAACCAGAGTAATGAAGTATTGAACTGCACTTTCCTTGTTTGTTGTTATTATTTTACCAATTAACACAACGTAAAACAGGAAATAGAACCAATAGCCTATTGACAAAGAAATTGGCCTATTGACAAACTAATAGTTAATATAAAATAAAACAGGAAATAGAACCAACTATTGAGAAAGAAATTGGCTTATTGACAAACTAATTATTATAGAAATAGTCTTCATAACCACATATAATTACATTATTTAGGACTATGTGCCATTTTTAATATAAAAAGAAATCCATTTCCCCGACGTTTAATTGAATGTTTAGTGTTATACATGTTATTAAAAGATTGTGTTGTATAAGTATGGTCTATCATGCTCTCGAAGCATTAGTTTGTGAGCCTCTTATATACAGACATACACATAGGTTTAGATCATTGACCCGACATATATTACTAGCTAGACGTACATGTAATGACTAAATCGTCGCGTGCTACCCCTCACGCAATCATTGCTTCTATAATGTTGACAGACTCTAAAAATAGTTGGTTGGGAAATCTGATTGAGTCATACAAAATGTACTGAATTCAGAGGTCCAATTTGTAGTTGTCAGTGACGTGTTCAGGCCGAGCTGGGATATAGACTACTAGGAGACTCGGTGATGATTCACAAGGGTACAATCATACCAGTATACTCTGCGGGTTCATCAAACTATGGGTTATCTATTTTAGTCTCAATCCCTTTGGAAGTCGTTCCAAGATTGACGATTAAATCCGAAAATACTGACGTTTCAATCAGTCCCGCGTGGAGTTGTCGCGAGTTTGGTGGTGGAGTTGGTTTGGTTAAGGTACCACGGGACGACATTAGTAATGACACAGGCCTAATGAATATCGCTAAAAGAAACAGTAAAATAAATACTGACAGTTATAGTACTACAGGGAAATATCTGTTCAAAATATACGATAACGTTATTTGGTGTTAGATTGATGCCGTTACAATAAACGAAACAAAAGAGTAAATTATTATGGTTATATCTTTGTACAATACTTATCAGCTGCTTATGTCCTTCATCAAAACTGATTATTGTCATGGAAAACATTGTAAATACGTAAACGAATATCGTCTGATTTTAATCTAGCATACTATAGCCTATATTACTGTATTTTAACAATGTGTGGCCAATATTGTTATCGTTGTTTAGTTCCACAAGGCTTCATACAATCACTGGAAATATCCTAAATATCTTCATGAGGGCATTGCATTTTTTTACGTATCTCCTGTGGTTGTAACTGAACTAGAACTGTAAAGGAAAGCCAACAATTGTTTTTTGAATTTGAAATATTTGTACAGCGGAGACCAATTAGGAACTCGGCTAATTCACCTCCGGCTAGAAGAACTTCTTTTATTTGAAGTAATCGTGCACGGAGACTTACTTTCTGTTTTAATAGTATAACACGCTGCACTCGTAGTTCTCTTCGGAGATTCTACTCACAGTTCTCTACATTCGGAGATTCTACTCGCAGTTCTCTACATTCGGCGATTCTACTCGCAGTTCTCTACATTCGGCGATTCTACTCGCAGTTCTCTACATTCGGAGATTCTACTCACAGTTCTCTACATTCGGCGATTCTATGAACACCACAGCACGTGAGTCACGCGCGCCGTGCTTACAGAAGTTCTGCAAGTCGCAAGTAGTCCACTCGTAATAAGGGATTACTTTAGTTTTACGCAACGCAACGCGTGACCGGGCCGGAACTGTTAATTACAAGAGATGGACTGGCATTACCATAATCTCCTTCCCATGAAGTAGAAGCCGATAACGCCCATCTTGTATCGTAATCAGAGGTCTGCCAGGTCCGCGGAGCCCGAACACGGAAGCACGCGACAACATGACAGAAATATTACTACGTTTCTTTGTCAATCAACCGCACGTCGTCATTGTCAGATTGTCATCGATTTGTCATGAACACACCGAGACGAGGGAGGTATAAAAGAAAATCGAAATTCCTCAAGATAGTCTCAAACCAAGAATCATGATAACGCTATAAAGTAGTTTCTACCCCGTATCTAGGAACTGGATGATTCTATGGGTAACCAATCATGCTTGCGTGTGGAACTAACATTAGTTTCAACGTTTGTTTGAGGTATACATTAACTCATCGGACCCAGAAGGAAAATTGATTGAGTAAATTCACATTTAGGTAGCTTTACTGTTGGTCTTTTATGGTTCTTAAAGATCTCTGAGAATACAAACGGACGTGGCTTTTCCTTCAAGTTTGTTAAACCAACATGACGGAGATGCGATCTGCCGTCAGTTACATTGGTCTGCTTGTCTAGAAGGACTCAATCCAACTATTAATGTTTCAAGCAATGCACAAATAAACCACCTGTGACTTACCGATTAACTTCAAACAGACTTTAGTATTTGAGAATGGAAATTTGGTAACTTGAGAAGTCGATATACGTTATAATCTTTCTTTTCCTGGCATTCAATTTAATTCAGTGTAAACTTTCTTTTGCCCGTGAGTTTATATATAACACGTCATTTACAAGCTCCTTAAAATACCGGCAAACGAATCTTGAGATTCATATTTATTTGAACAGTAGCAATGGTTAAAGTTTAGTTCGTAACACAGCAACATGGAATAACGTATTGATGACATGTTTTGGAAATTCAGTCGCTGTGAAACATAAGTGGTTAACTATCAACATAAGATGTGAACTTCATCAACCCGCGCTATCAAATTTATCGGTAAACTTTCAATACAACAGCGGTATGATCAGATATGCCCGTAGATTAAATTAATGGTTAAATTCTATGACGATCTGCTTGATCAGGTCTGCAGGCGCCTCCTCATAGGCCTACTCATATCCTGCTCAGCTATTGCATACAGATCCTGCCCCGTTCACTTACACACATTTGCATACGTGCAAATTCGCATACACGACCAAATGCTACTACTTCGGCTACTACCTCGGCTACGTGACCGTGTTTTAAGTCTGAAATAGACCGGCAAGGTGCTAAAAAGTGAAGCACACTAATGCTTGTAGTTCACGTTACCGGATGTATAAACAAGTGACTAGTTCAATATAAAGCCTCTAGAAAAATCGTATCCTTGGTGCCAAATTGGACACGAATGTCGTTATCCTGTGTTGCCTAGCAACGGAAACAAACTAAGATTTAACTTTAGATTGGGTTTTATTTATTGTGATTTCCTTCACCAGAAAAGGCTTTATTTGTTTTAAGAAAAAAACAAACATGGAAAGACAAAATAGATAGGGTGGTGATATCTCATGCCAATGAATACTTGCAAACGTCTTATTTATAGTGTATCATACTTTTAAAGTTAAAACTAACAATGTTAAAGTTTAAAATTGCGGAAAACCCCTCTCCGAGTGACAGAATGACAAGGGCATAACGTGAATCACAGATACAGAAATATTGTGTAAGCATCAATAGGCTACAATATGTAGACCATGGCCTACTTTAACACTAGGGCATGCATACAAATAAACCATACCTATCTGAAGCATCGATTTCGTACAGTTCTATCACCAATAGCCACATTTAGTAAAATCTATGACTAATTATTTATTGTATAGATGCAGCTGATAAATCAATTAACTGAACCGAGTTCTTCAAAGACCTTGTGATTGACACATGCACCCTGGCTTCACAAGAACTCTCCACGCAACTCGAGTAGATAGTAAAAGAGTCTTGTGATAGATTTTACTAAACGTGTCCACTTTCTTTACAGCTCCAGTCTACGCTTCAAACAACCCATGGCTTACAGGATACACTTCTTGAAAGCGATATGTTTTCAGGAGGTATGTTTTCTTCTTGTACAAAAATGTGTTTATGATTACAAAGTACTATCCATATCGGTTGGTTTATAACATATTTAAACGCTAAATCAAAATATAGCTCCAAATGCATGGCAATTATTGTCCAATCGCTCTGTATGTGACGATAAAATGTAATCATGGGATTGTTTACGACTCCATATGGTAGCGTGACGCGAAAATATGTGTCTTCCGGAAATAAACCATTTTGAAATTATTGACGTGGACTGTTATTACTGAAGGCGGTCGATACCCTTGATGCCAGGTAATGGACGGCCGCATACCTTGATGGCGGCCCCGCCTAGTCCATAGACTGCACCGCGTTTGATGCTTGCAATATGCGTCTTTTATATGCTGGTCTGGGCATGGAAATAGCATTGGTTACTTGAACGTGGTAACGATTTTCCCTTCAGACAAATTCTATTAGGTTAGTTCTCAATATGATCACATTATCTACATGCTTAAGCCCCGCTGAGAAACAAACATCTCTGGGAATATGTAGGAAAATGTACTACTCTCCGTATGTTGTGGGCTTGCTTTGCACAAGCACGTGATTTGATGTCATTTCATAAAGAACGTATAGATGCTGTCGATAGGACGTTTAACTCTTTGTGAAGGCTCGGTATGACGCTGCAAGGTGTAGGGAATAGGTATCTCAAGTGTCAGAATGTGGTATAGAAGCTACTTTTATGTATCTACAGGACTGAAAATTAATTTATTGTGTGCAGTAACACCCATGAATCTAATTTCCAATATGAAGAAACATTAATTCTCATTTATTGAACCTCATAATATCTCCAGAATTCGATATAAAGTTCTATATATAAAATGGATTACAATCAGCGTTGAAGAAATAAACACCCTTCATAATCTATGGAGGTATAGAAACATGGATGCTTGGCTCCAACTTCCGGTCCATGCATCACTCGTATTGCAGCTTAAAGATGCTTATCTGTCTAGAGTCGGTGAAGACACTATGTTTTATGTGTTCTCATACCAATTCCCATATAGTACAGTTCTGTCGCAGATAACACTGCGATGACATTCTGGAACGTAAATGATGATGATACAGTATTTATCTACTTGCTACGATCCTGGGTGACGTCGTGGCATTTGAGTATGCAGACCGCTGCACGTAAAGGTCACAACAAATATGGATTCTTAGTTTATTGGATCCTCTCAGGAGGCACATCATTTCCTTTACAATCTTAACATGTATGTAGTTACTGCAATACAAGTATGCCTTGCACTGTCGGAATTAGGGTAAGACTGACATGCGATTCAATACGGCCAATGAAATAGCCAAATAATGTGCAATATCATATTAAGTTTGACAGATAAAATATTATTTTACAACGTGTAAGGCGCAGTAATGTAATAACAGCAGTCACTAGACAATGAAATTACAGGATTGATCTCCCCGCGCGACTGTCTCTGAACTACAGGCGATCTGTACATCCACTTTATTGTAACTGTCAATCACTAGTATAATTCATAGTCGTCCACATTGACCAGGTAACGTGGATAATTATACCAGAAATATCAATTTCCATTTCCCTGATCAGAATTTCGGGAGACATGTTCAGATAGTAATTTAGTTGGCTGTTCATGAATCCCGGAAGTTTTCAAATAAATATTGTTTAAAAATAAAAAATAAAAAGAATATGAAATGATATCTCTTTATTAGTGTGGGTTTCGTTTAATGTCAGTTATATTGAAGTTTGAAACTACACTATACATGGAGGATATAAATGTTGTATCAAATATGAATTCAATGAGAATTTGCAACTTGAAAATTAATCTTTAGAGAAGAAAGAAAAAACACTTTTATTAAAGTTACAAAATTCGAATTATAATGTCGTAAGATATTGTGTAAGAAAAATACATGACAACTATTGGATATAAATACGACATTCATTGCATGTCTAACATAATAATTTAGTATAAAAAAGCAAAATCTTAGAAGCAAATATCAAAGATATCATACAAATGTTGTTTATCATATTTGTAATACTCGTGCATTACACATTCATCTATATTTCAAAGCGTAATCTCCAGACCAGACTATTTCATCCAATAATGCAAACTTCCGCCAATGTTTTCTTCAGCCATATTCTTTCTCGGAGGAATGGCAATATCTGATTCGCACTTAAACGCAATCTCGAAGATCTAAAGGTATGAAAACATATAAATCTTCCTTTCATATCATATGGCAGCAGTTAATTCCCCAAGACAAGAACGACAACCAAAGGGGTCGATCGCGTTCATTTTCTGTATGATCTTATTGAATGCGTGTTTGATGGTAAGACGATTACGTGATGGCATCTGATCACCGACGTCTCCACCGTTTACGTCTGTCTCCTGGATACGACGCGATGCTCCAAGAAATGCCAACCTTATTATTGTTTTTTATCGATTGTAAAAAAAGTGGTGTTTGTTTTAACAATAATATCACTGTTTTCGTTAAAGGGCCACTACACTGTCCTCAGAAATATTGTAATATTTTTTGGGGGGTTTATATTGCATAGGAAAATTATCTTATTAAATACCGCAAATTGCATAATTAATTTCGCCAGTTTCTCCATCATGTGTCAGAATTGTGTTTGGTGTGTAGATCTATAAGGTCAACACGAATAGTATAGTATAGGCCTATATAGAAGGTGTTTGACGAGTGAGTGAGTAAGTGAATATGGAGTTTAACATCGCTGTGGGTTTGACGAGACGTCGTTGGTGACAACTTTAATATACTAGTACATATAATTTTATGATGTCGTTAAAATCCTAAACAAAATACGCATTCGTAAACGTATTGTTGGCACTATTGTCAGTCCGCTTCTAAATATATTTAACAACTGTCAGTACGTAAAGATGACAGTGTCTGTTTAAATACTGTCCAGAATTCGCATAAGCTGACCTGCCGTGGAATCGCAGTGACAAGCAGCTTCATTGGTATGGACGTATGATGTCATCGTAATGCTCATGTAAGACTAAGCCCGAGTTAATACTCTCTGTTTGATGCATGGAAGGGGACCTACAGTCATCATTATCTGCCCCTGGCGTCAACATTAATTCATATGTCACCTTTATATGACCTCTGAAGCCATGCTCTACTGCAACCGGTCAGTCAATAAACAATCACAACGCAGATTCACTAAAAGCTGGATAAACAATGTATTAATAGACCGAGTTGTATGTTCAGTTATCAGGATATCGATACAATGACTGTTTTACATGAGTTTGTAAATTACCATTTACTAGATGCGGTTATGTATGCAGAACACCATGTGTAAGCCTAACTGGTGCATGCCGCTAGTTACATGCATACAGTGACATGGTAAAAGCAAACGCTGTATAACAATAAAATATATTATCCAAAATATGCGTCGATTCTAGCGATTTGATTAGTTGAGAGGAGGCCTGTGAAAAGGCGTACACCCCGCTTTGCCGACACATAACAGTATCTGAAGTATTTTTACTATACGTATACTGTAGGCTTATACTTCATACAGCGTCCGTTATTTGCTGCCACACTATATAGAACAGTAACACTGTACAGTTAATATCTGTATTCATGTTAATACTCCTGAGGTTGATGACCAAGGACCATTATAATACAGTATATCAAACTCCTAAAAACCTCAATGCTTCAGTTTTCACTGTCATAGGACATTGCATTTATGATGTATTGCTTTTATAAATGCATGTGTAATAATAAAAAAAATATAGTTTATGTGGACAATTCCATTTCTCAAGCGAGCCACGTCTTCGCCTCATGAATAATCAATCTTCTGATGAGTACATTAATATACGCACTAATACACAGGGATGGAGTTCATCGTACAGACTTTGCTTTAGCTGTACAGTGTGCTTGGTTTACCACGGAATTAAATCATAAAGACACACACGATGACTTGTGTATAGACTGACATCCGACAATTCAATATAGGAGACATTTATTCAAGCGTCCCGATATAGGTTCCCCATTTGCATGCTTTGAAATCATCTGAAGATCTATCCATTTAGAATAGTCCAAATATGAAGGTACTCTGTCGATTGGAAGATTAATACTTACAGTAGACATGAGTGTATTTTTGGCTGTGCAATAGTCGCGTCTTTGCTCTTTGCTGTCGTCTTTTGTAGAATATATGTTTATAAATGGTACCATAATTACAAGATTTCCGTATATTCAGGCAGTTTCGTATTTTTACAAAGGATGACTAAGTTGTAATAATTTAATTGGCTTTCACGTTTTCGTCCTTATATCGAACACCCATGCATACTTTACAAATTACTTATACATACGTTCTTCCTGCGTCTATGCTGTTCCTTTCAACGTCTTTACTATGTCAGTGACCATTAACTAATATAGATGCATCGCTATGTCAACAGTGCTAACATTTTAGGTCTTAGACTCTTAGTGGTCGACATTTTCTTTATGATGGGCAAGGCAACCGGATGGACTGAAGCCTAAACTATGTCATTATCGGGATGTCCTGGACTGTCTACACAGACTACTACAGGAAGTGGGGGACCCTAAAGGGCCATCTGTATTCCGGTTGGGTAGTGACGTACGTCTAAAATGGTCATTGGACGAATAAAGATGTGCCGTGATTACTGTATAAAACAGACTGGATTTGTTTGTATCTGACCTGCTGTGTGAAGTGTTTGGATAACCCAGATATAGAGAACTACAGACAGAGATATAGATAGATGCAATTGATTCCCATGTGCCCTCCGAGTAGGAATCCATCTCTATTTGGGAACTTCCGGGACACTGGAAAGAAGTGCCCTGAGCTTCTTCTAAGTGGCCGCTGTCATGTGGAGATATCTGCAGATTACAGGGATTCACGCCGGCTGAGCGGCCACGTGCTGGAAGCTTACACTGGTAATTCACCACATCCAGCCTGTCCTATCTGAGTGAAGAAACACACGGTATTGATTTTAGAAGCAGAAATGGCCACACAGATTTACTTTTAGATTTGAATTACTTGTTGCTCACGTGTTCTCTCGGCTTTCACCTATAATATCGTTGACTTATTTTTACGACATAATTAAATTGGAATACCTTCAGCGGGCAAGGGAGGATTCTGCGTATACTCATATTCATAGCGTCTCATATAGCTTTTGAGAATTAAAAGACGTCATGAGTAGGCCTATCATATATACAGTAGATCTGCTGAGGACTTATCCTGTGGATCCGTTATCAGGCTCAATAGATTACATACTTAACTTCAATTTACCAAGGATAACTATTTCTAAATATGTCAGCAGTTGCGCTATGCTAAATACATTTACTAAATAGTCATGCCTTAAAGAAGGGCATATTGTTTATAAACTAACGTTCAAAAGAAAGTATACAAAGGTTTTGAATGACTATGGAAGAAGAACAAAACTATATAGAACATTAAATGTTTACTTTTTACTTTTTACTTGGTATAGTTTCTTTTGGGCGTTCGTTTATATGTGTAAAGGGAGTCGAAAAATATACTAAATTATTGTATTACTTACCGGTCATTCAACTTGACCGACATATACAGTACGTTGTGTGTGCAGTGCACGTGGTCACGTGATGTATGCACACGTCTTGGCGAGCACCTGCAGACAGACTGAGGGGAGAAAGTCACTGATTTGTCCATTTGCCCCGAGCTCTTCAAGTTCAATAAGCCTCCGACTAGTGCAACCTATACCTACATATGCTCTGGATTACTATACATATGTATTCAGCTAGGGAAAACAGATAACGGTATATATAGCAGCAAAAACTACCGACTTCAATCAATATCTGCCAGTTTTTATATTTCATTAATACTAGTAATACCTCTTGAATATTTGAAAAGGAAATGAAATGTTAGAAAAGTTGGGTATTTTTTAAGCTGATGCTTCCGGATTCTGTTTTTTTCTCTCTCGTCTCATTTGAAATCTCAAAAGTGTTGTAAAATTGCAGAGGTTTCTTGTTGGTTCCAAGTAAACAGTTATATCGACCGTCTTGGAATTGATCAATATTGAAGCATCCTCAACAATCAAAGGACATTTTGCAATAATGTTTCAGCCCCACGGGTTCGAAGATGTATGCTATCCAAGTTGCATTGTACATACACTGAAATGTAGACTGGCTTAATGTATTAACAGTGTCAATATGTCGTCAATATCTTGTACAGTAAGAGTGAGTAGATATGGAGTATCTCGATATCTTGACTTCCGTTTCGTAACAGCCTTGCATTATGCTTAGTGATTAGTGAACACCTTTTAATCATGTTTACAAGCATGTACACGTATTACATACTATCAGCAATTAGTATTATATAATTGAATATCCTCATCTAAACTACCAACATCATGCATCAGGAGCCTAAGCAATTAGCAATTATCAGCAATTAGGCAATGGATACAGGTATGCTGTTTCTACTGACTTTCACCCATCTCATTTCAGTTCAGAATGAACTAGTTGATGTGCTTCATAAATGTTATGAATGTAACAGTACATTTCACATATAAAATGTTTTAATTAATGTCCTGAACGGAAATTACATTCTGTGACTTTATCTTAAACTATTGCATGTAAATGGACAGCATGGCTAAGTAATTTTACGGATGTAATGTCTCGAAAACAACCCTATCAATATAGTAATTAATATACCTGTATTCCTGTCTCAAACAACACAAGCAGTGCCTAGCACACTGTTAATTATCTTCCGCTAATTGCAAATATGCACAAGACATCTTTGTCAATGTCTAGTGCGGCGGATTGGATGGTATTAATGGCCGGATACAGAACAAGCAGCTTCCCGTACACTGATAATGCCATGACAACGCGGCATTGAATGATGACAGTAATGACAAAATGTCATACACCATACAGGCGACCGCAAGACAGGGCAATATGTCTATGTCAGAAACATTGGCGCCATTAGACTGATACAAACAAACCAGACGGTGGTAATGTGTATCTGTAGAAGCGTTCATTCCATACGTTGTTTTCCAATAATTATCATAAAGAGATTAACCTCAGTTCATTATGCTCTGTTCACGTTTATATCATGTATCATGTATATACCTGGACATTCCTTCACGAAGCTCTCTTATCCACAAAGAGACCATAATACTCTCCTTGCCGATAGCTACACTGCAAAGAGGGCGATATGGCCTCTGAGCGGATAAGAGCTATGTAGCTTTGTTAAATGATCCCCTGATATTAGAAATACGTGTTGACGAGCTCTATGGTCAAAACGTATCTGGGGACCCATTCTCAAAACGTTCTTACGATCGTACGACAATCTTAACGATGGCTACGAACTGTTCTTAGGCAAAGAAGTTCGTAAGAACGTTTCGAGAATAGGCCCTGTCTATATACGTAGCATGGCATTCATGATGCGCACGCATGTCTAGTTAAATCGTAGCCTCATTACCTAGACATCCTCTGATATAATGGTCATGGCTACGATGAGATGATCATGATTTCCAGAGGATATATTTACTCTTGCGAAGAACTCCAAGCCAGCTCCACCTTAATCCGTTCACAGCTAGTATATTGACACAGAAAATGAAATACAATTATTTCGCAATGGTTAACACGAGTTTACTGAAAGGGTTCATTTTGTTTCGGAGAAATAGATCTGTTTTGAAACTGTTGATATGTCCTGTTGTAATGGTCTTGTGGTTTACATTCGGGTTTAATCAGATATTGGTAGACTGCATCGTTACTGTGTCAATATAATATAACAACCAAATAAATTCTCAGTCTCAGTGTCGTAGCGTGCATGTGGGTATTGGATCATATAAATTGCTTTCTTTAGAACATTTGTCTCCGCTGTCAAATTATTCTCAGATCGATTTACTTCAAGGAGTCGGTTACATGTATTTGACTGCATGAAGAATCAGCGTCTGAAGAACTCACAAGTAAAATAGGCTTGTAATGCCAGCGTGCCCACTCGCCGTGAATATCACACCTGTCAACGCCATCGTCGCCAGTGATTGAAACCAGTTTGAGAGCATAACTTCTCCCGCGGTGTCATTAGCAGGGAAATCTGCTTACGAGACAGGAGGTTACATCATACCATAACGCAATCGTTTTAGTGTTTCGACTTCTGAAAGAGAACTTAATGGTAATGGTCATATGCTACTACAGAAATAGAAACATTAGCGTTATGACAGTTTCACCCAGTCTAGTATCACCGAGTCTATAGTAGCACCAAGTCTAGCAGCTCTTCATCTGACATCTAGACAAGGACACTCTCTTCGTTCTTGAAGGTCATTGGTTTCTGTGGGTTTGGGTCTGTTTGAAGTTGGAGTTGGATTATACCGACTGTGGGTGTGTATGTACTGTGGGCAGGTGCAGACCATGTAGGATGAGAACACCGTCAGCCTGAGCCTGGAAGCACGTTTGACCAAAGGCCACCAGAGACAGAAGCTCCCGACGGCTTACAGCGTATTGTCCTGAGATGTGACCATCATTGATTAGAGACATCTCCTGTCACTCCACGGCCAACACGATCAAGTTCCGTGTGCATTTTAATTCAATAACCTTCCTCATATGCAAACCTGGCTCATCATTACTTGGCTAATTCCGGGGAGCTTCACCATTGATATGCTAACTTAATGTCGCGTGGTACTGAGGGCTTTATTTGTGTCATCTCATTGTCCACATTGGTATTTTATAAATCGATGGCAGTTTTCCAAATTAAAGTAAAACGCATTTCTGTCAAATTGATTCAGTGATGTTGATGCACAGGATTAAAACCAATACCTTAATTATACGTCCATTAGTGAATTACCTCAAATTAATTTAAATCCAAAGTACATTCGTGTGTGCAGTGTGCAGTGATATCCAGTTGATTACTCTACACAAACATAATGCAATACAGTGTCTACAGCATGTTGACATAGGCTACTGAACACTTCTACAATACAAGGCACACACTGTAGGCTACAGTCTAGAACATACTCAATGGTCACAAATCCCCACATACAATTTAAGCTTGTGAAATCGTACTCAAAAAGTTGAGTAGGCCTAATTAATATAGGGCCTACATGTTTTAACCTTCTACCTGTACTGCTGAATATTGTTCCAGTGCACATGGCTGTTGTTTTTTTGCATATGGAAAATACATGACAACGTAATGTGTGTTAGTATAAAGGAGTATAATAGTATAAATGATAGGAACATTCAGAATAACTTCGATGGGAATAAAATATAGATTTGACACGATTCCATTTTCATATTTATAGTGTCACCCAGGATCGAACTCGCGATGGATTACCGAGTCGGAATTCTACTCAAATAGAGTTCGTTCCCTTGGGCTCATTAAGGGACCAGTAGTTATACATTCATGTGATGTGGCAATATTATCTGTACTGATGTTACTGTTCTTGTTATCTTTTGAAATTAGACTACCTAATGAAATATTAACAAATATAAGACGGGCTAAATTGATAATGTTGATATAGTTTACAGGGAAAACAATCAACATACGACATATCAAAATACATGTAAACGAACCGTCCCTGATAGCATTTTGACGTCGTCTACTTTTACTTTCGTCTGCTGTCTGTCAAATTTTACATGATTTTACAGGAATAGGAAACATTTATTCAACTACAATCACGTTAGTATAGTGTATGCACATTCAGTTTTGTTTAAATTTAGAAAATTTGACATATTCTCTATCTATGAAACCGCAACATGGTGCAATATTCGCCTAGGGCCTGTGAATGTAAATTATCATTTGATAAATTGATGATTCATTACTACATTTCAACTGTAGTTATTACCAGTTTTTCCCAGCTGATGTGTGTAAATAGTGTCAGAATACAAGTATTATTTATTCCTGGAAGTAATACTACCGTACTATAGATCAATTTTGATTGTTGTGATTGCACTGATTTCCAACAAATGTATTAATAATAATATTTTAACCTGACCGGTCACGGCTACACTTTGGCCCTGTTTATGGCCAGGTAGTGTGCTGAGCTATACTCACTTCGCACTAGCTCGAGATTCCTCCAGCCTTCCCTGCTGAGCATAAGATACCTTTTATATGGGTATGGTCTCTTTTGGACAGCAAGGAAGGCTTGAGTAATCTTGATCTACGGCTACACAAAATGTATTGAATTTGAATGACATAATTTCATAGGATGTTTAGTAATCTTGGTAATAGAATGAAATATTGTTCACTTGTTAGTTACGGTATTCCAGGTTCTTATGCATACATGTACTAAATTGATAAGCTTAGCTCCCTACTGTCTACACTGCTTAGTGCTATAGTGCACGTGCTATATGGTAATGATATAATATTTTAAGAAGCTATTTCTCTCTTTCAGCAGTGTGGCATACTGCCATTTAGGCAGACCAAGGCAGTATGTTCAGCTGGCTGACCAGTAAAAGGGATTTACGATTCCCAGGCCAATATGAGCCAGGTGTAAATATGGACACCGTGGATGAACTACTGAGAGAATATCAGGTACGTGTGCTTTTACAATGAACAGGGTAAGAAGGAAAGTGGTTTGTAAAATGCCAACTGTGAAATTTTATCATGATTATGAAGTATTAAAAATATAAATATTGCATAAGTTAAGACTGTATATTAGGTGTATGCATGCAGAAAGTAAACAGCTTGGACAAAATTTTGGAGTACCGTAATTATGTTTGTGGTTTATATAAATTTTATGTTCTAACTTATTCTGAGGAGAGTTAACTCAGCCTGCTGGGAAGCTATTTTCGATCTATTTAAAATTTATTTACTGAATTGTATTAGCAAATACTAATTGTAGCAATGGTCATTAACTTAATACTTCTGAGCATTTCGTTTAACTAGTTGCATGTAGTATTGGTACCAATATATATATGAACTTTTTTCTCTCTCCGGTATTTAGAGAGGATGCACTCCAGATCAGTTGGGAAAACTGTTTGAAAAAATCCAGTCGCAGAACGCCGTCCAACACAAGTTGGTGCAGAAGCTGCTGTTTGAGCGGAACCACCTGATCAAAATCAACAAGGAGTTAAACACCAAGAACAATGAGTTGGAGAGACTGGTTGAGAGATTGAGGTGCGACGTCACCCGTCTCAACGTCATCAAGCAGGACACGTGCTACAACCAGAGCAACTATGGCTACGGCAGTCCTACCATGCACCGACGGGACAGCGATGACATGCCTCAGTTCTCGCCCAGCCACCATCCTCACCATGGGCACCAGATGAACTGGCAGGCCAGCATGGATGGAGCCAGATCAGCTGTCCAGAAACGCAAGAAGTATCGCCAAGGTAAACATTTGTCCTGCTTTTTTATGTATTTTTTATTTACAGGTACAAATGTATACCCAGTACATCACATGTACATGTATTGGATTTATACTCTGCTTTTTTTTATGGTGAAAGATACATTTTGGACATTACTTAAATACGATATAAATATTAAAACTTTTAAAGCTTATCCCAATCCCTGTTGGATAAATGCAAACCACTGCTGTATCCCCCTGACAAGTCTCATGTCATACATTCTGCCTTCATGTTCCAGTGTTTGTGTACCTGTACAGCCCTCAGAGGGACCAGATCCCGCCAGTCAGTGACATCACGTCTCGTATCAGCGAGGTGTTGATACAGAGAGACATTGAGCTGGTGTCCGAGATCATCGAGGAGACGCCGGTCCCGGAACAGGCGCGACCTGCCATCCTCCTGTGTGTCAACGTCTCCAGACTGGGCACGGACGTCTCCAACGCCCTCAAAGACGTCAGAAGTAAGTAACTATGGTACCACTCATACATCCCAACTTTATACAATCTCGATGTATTTTCTAGCTACTATTTTATTCAGGAAACAATTATTGAGTTGCAAACAAAAATGTTTGCAAATTGAAATGTAATTAATTAATTAAATTTTAAACCTTTGTTTTCTTCTCGCCGAAGAAATTATATTAAATTACCGGTATTGAAGCTATGACGCCTTGGTTTAATCATCTTTGGTCTGTCAGTACAAGTCAGTGCTAGCACTAGTAGCAGGTTTACTGCAACATTCAGCACCACAGACATTGCAGGTTTCCTCCTGCCAAAAACTGACAAGCCGGTATATATAAGTGAAAGAATCTCTGCTCAATACCTCAATTCACTGCTCAATATGCCAACTCTAAATAATATAAAATAGACACTTCTTGGAAAAAGTTATTTGACTGTAAATATTAAACAATGAAAATTATGAAAACATGTTTCATGATATTATCTACCCCTTTGCAAGTGTTTGTAGTTCTGTCAGGAAACTGACGACCGTTGTAATAATAAATAATAAAATAAATAAATAGTCCATTTATAAAGCGCATGACTCCATGCTAAGAATGCTCGAAGCACAAAGACTAATAATTTCACTCCCTACATGCATGTATTTCTGTAGACGTACTACAAGCGTGTACAACTTCCTGTCTGTGATGTGTTTCAGGCAGCGAGGACGTGGCTATCGTGGTGCTACATCACAAGGACGTGCACGTGCTGCCCAAGCTGTCGAGCGAGAAGAGTCTGACGGGCGCGGAGTTCCAGGAACTGGGTGCCATCGTGGACATGGCGTTCTGGAAGGAGAAGGGTCTTCACCAGTGCGACATCAACCAAACCGCCATCATGAAGCTGGCAGACTTTCTCACCGACTACGCCATTCCATAGACACCGCACCCACCTCTGTGAGGCTGCCAGTGAAGCATTGTAACTGACTGCTAGACTATGCTGTGTTACAGGCTTGTGGTAGTGTGCCATCTACCAAATCATTGGCCGGCAGTGGTGTGCAATCTACCACATCATTGGCCAACAGTAGTGTGCCATCTACCAAATCATTAGCCGACAGTAGTGTGCCATCTACCAAATCATTGGCCGAAGTAGTGTGCCATCTACCAAATCATTGGCATGAGGCATGTGCCATCTACCACATCATTGGCCGGCAGTAGTGTGCCATTAACCAAATCATTGGCTTGCAGTAGTGTGCCATTTCCCATACAAATCACTGGCCTGCAGTCATTGTTGCGCCATTTGTTATAACATTGTGCTATGTAATGCTACGCCAACGATGTAGAATTTCATTTCATGCAGAGGCGTTTTAATTTGGAGATAGGAAATATATGTTACATGTTAGTTGGCTGGACTGTGGGCTAACTGGGCTGACTGTGGGCTAAACCAGTGTTTGATGTTGCAAGGTATGGAACTAGGAAACTGTGTCAATGCGGTGAACATATTGTTTGTAGCGTCTACAAGTCATCAATGAATTGAATGGAAGGGTGTTCCTCAGCATTGAAATCACACGGGAAGAGGTATATGGCAAGCTGCTGGTTGAATGGGGGATTGAATCAGTCATTTGTGGTGTTTCAAGTAATCACTGGCATTTTCATTGCAAAACCAACCTTTTCATGAAAATTGGAGTGTGAATTTACTTGTTGCTTCAACGTACGAGTGACTGCTAGAATATATTACGGAAGGATAATTAGAAGCTTATCCATAAAGTTGCATCATTTACAAATGGTGCTCGACGATACATCGGAATCATGGGACCAAAGACAGACACAAAGATGGTGTCAACTATTATACTCAGATCACGTGAATAATGACTGATGACATTTTGGAAGACATTATGTTGTTGATGAACTCTTTACACGTACGGCTGTGCTGTATAACAAATGTAAATACAACTTTTCTTTGCTAATGTTGCTGGCAGATCCATTGATACGTCCATATTATTTTGTGATCCAGTGACAACAGGTCATTCTATACTTAGGATAGCCACAGTACTACACAGTGCGGATCTGTTCTATGAAGTCTGGAGTAAGAGGAGGAGCAAATGTATTTGTATGTCATTTGTTAATTGTACGTATTGTAACAGTATCTCTGGGTGGTCACTCACAAACACAATTTCAACCGTAGGAATCTGTAGTTAACTTTGACCAAATCCGAGGGAAACTGTCTTATTAATATTACCGGTATATACATAGGACTTTTCCCCCTCCATATTTAAAAGAAAGTTAACTACCTATTCACGTGTTTCAACACTCAAAGGTGCTAAATGGCATTATTCATGGATAATGTTTTATACACAAGATATATCTCCTGAATTGTGGTACTTAGGTACAATATTTATTGATATGTGAAAAGTTGAATTGATTCTAGCTTACACATTGCATGATTATTATAGAACATCAAAACCTATTTCACACTAAACATTCCTACAGTTTTCATCAGCATTGGTAATTGCACGTTGTTTATCATTATGTAAGCACAATAAGCACTTCGTGTAGCAAGACACATCTGGTTTTGTTTGTCAATCAAGTGTCCGTTATTGAAGTATCATACGTTATAAAAATTGCTTCATATTGGGGGTCAAAATGGTGCAGTTTAACAGTTGGCAGATATAATTATGAGAAAATATTGACTACTGGTTTAGTTTCAACATAGTACCTACTACATTGTATACTAGTATCCATTTGACTGTACCAACTGAATATATTCAACTGTACGCAAAGAGTTATCCCCCTTCTAGTTTCCTGTCATTCTTTTGTCAGTTGGTTTATTACATACACTATTATGTCTAAGTACAAGAACCGTTTACAGAAATTCTTTTAAAATCAAAACTGATTTGTTCTTGTTATTTGATTCAACAATATTATTTGGATGAACATGACGATACAAGTTTTAAAACCAACTGCATTTTTGGCATGATTGCTCAAAATTCATTTATTAACACAACTGCTCCTGTTTATGTGTGCACAGCATCAACTAATACTAGTATTGGGTTTCTAGTATGCTCAACTAAAATGCCAACTATATGATGGGACACCATTAATTTTTTTTCTACAAATACAGCCTTTATAGATATTTATTATGGAATTTCAACCGTAATTGCATTAAATGCAAGTGATATGATATATACATGAATGTTTAGCTATTATGCACATACTATACTTGATATGATCATTTAATATATATTTCTTTCTCATTTTATATTAATGTATTTTCATTGTATGTACGACCTAAAAGTACGATGATTCCGTATCTCATAATCCATAAGGATGGTTTACATTCACATTCTTGTTCGTACTTTAACGTCATGTTTATCATCATCATCATCCGAGTACTTCGATGTTTGCATATCATTCAATAACCTAATCATTAGCCATGTTTTGTTTGTTTATCTTCTTATTTATAATATTAAAGAAGAAAATTAAGAAAAGCTTGAGAAAAATTTGTATCGACTATTGATGATTAAGGAATCGTTCTCAGAATTCATAGTCATTTGACTTTTGTACACTAATTATGAATAAGTGAACAATTTTCTTGTATCGATATGAGAGAGATCCTGCTTGGTTATGAAGAAGCCTTCTTTGTGTTGAAATAACTTCCATGATATTCAATCTAGTTTCTGTTTGACAAGAAGAAACCATTGCTTCTGCTCTAGCAAAAATATCTGAAGTTAAAGGCGTCTTTCCGACTACAAGCTCCTAATTTCTTTACTACACTGTATGGTGTACATTTTTTGTTTGAAGTCGTGCTGTATATGTACACTACACCCAGGTGTTGTGCGAGCCGTGGCGAGATGAGCAGTGGTGATGTCGAATGGTTTTCCTAACTTTATACCTAGAATGTTTTGCTGGTATCTGTACAAGTATGTAAGCCAGCCTCTGTGATATAAAGGAAAGTGTGTCCGGCGCTGAATAATATATGCCATAAACCAATGAAAGAATCTCACAATTTCATGCATTATTATGAAATAGACCAAAAAGGATTCCATTGAAATTGTGTTCCCATTCACCAGTGTGAAATAGCAGCATAATGTATCTTCCAACAACGCACAAGTAATACTCTATCAATTTAGCTATAATTCATTGTGTGCAATACCCAGGAAGCTATCCCACTATGACATGTAGTACCCATGGGACACTTTACTATCTTAGCTGTTGGAGGCGTGTCAGCATTGGTCCACATTGATTGGCTGCTGGCACAATGGTTTTCCACTGCAGCACTGCCCTCATTTCAAGAACAGATATTGACAGACAAATTACAGTACAAATTCTTTCACTTTTCTATAATAACTTACTGGTACAGATACTACTGTAAAGCAAAATGGAATAGTATCCAGTGTTGCACACAATGGCCGCCATCATCGTGCATTACGTGGTGCATTCAGCTACGGACACATTCTTGAAAGTGATGCAATTATTTATGGCCTTGACACCATGTCAGAGTATAGTTTGAATGCTTACTTCATTTCACCTATTGTATTCCATCTCGTTTTATGTGCGATAATTACTCCTCAGAAGTACTGATGCTCGGATATTTTGTTTCATGTCAATTGTTGTATACAAAACTGTGATTGTTGTCATTAAAAAGTAATTATGATGATGTTGTTCAAAATGTAGCCAGGGGTAGAATGTAACACAGTGGTAGAATATTGGACTTCGGAGCCAAAGGTTACTACTGGTTCAAATCCTGCCCCGGGGGCGCGGCATCAATGTTCGCGAAAGTCACCCTTCCAACGCGATATTGATAGGATGCATTGTCTGTAGAGTGGCAATACACTTATCATTGGTCTTGTCAGTACCAGCCGGTGTCAGCGCTACGGATGTTGCGGGTTTCCTCCTGCCCTAAACTGACATGTCATGCTATTAGTGAAAGATTCTAGAGAACCACTCTAAACCACAATTTAAAAAATAATTAAATAAATAAATAAATAGAGGATCTCCACCTTGTGTCTTTTGATACCAATGTTATCCTAGACTTTGCCGAGAATTTTGGATACGTTTATCAAAAAGTATAACACTGGTATCAAAAGACACGAGGTGGAGATTCTATTTATCACCCAATATAGGCTCTGAGAGTAGATATATGCTGTAGATAAAAATTATATCTCTGGGAGATATCACTTCAAATGTTTGTGATTGGTCAATATTCAATATTCGATCATGTGACCGGAAAGGTCAACTGTCTACCATTGTTGTCACAATGCAAATGCCCATCAGCTTATTAATCGATTCCCAGTAAAAACATTTCAAATTTGCTATTTTTCTTCTTAAATGACTTAAGAATGATATTGGGTGATAAATAGAATATCACCAGA